>OMLM01000564.1:28933-54162 GCA_900302695.1 Helostoma temminkii
AGCTGTTTGGGTCCTTACATGCATGTTCACAGAAACCAAACCATACGGCACACAAACACCTGGACAAGACACCAGAGAAAACAAGATTATACTGACATTAATGGAAAAACAGACTATCACAGCAGATGTCTGAAAATGAGAGACCTGTAGGGAAGAAGACTGCCAGGATGGATTAAGAGGCACGATAAAAGCTTGGGGAGTAGGACATAAGGATAATTATACAGAGAAGACTAGCCACATTGCTGTCACATAGAGTCCCATTGCACCTCAATTTCCGAGAAAGTAACCAGCATAATATTCTTGTACAAAAGCACACATTCGATACGCATCAGTAAAATTAGGTTGTAAATTTTACATGTGTTCATACACTTGAGCCTGTGCACACATGGAATCTAAGAATCTGGAGGAGGTATAATTTGAAGGAGCGAGAGAAAATACACAGAGAAAAAGGCAAGAGGACGATTCATGCTGTGTGTGAATCACTGTGATAGAAAGATGGAGAGACAGAAGGGGCAAGGGGCAGATTTGATGAGGTGGAAGTAGTCTACCTGGCATGCACTCTTCCTCTTACTGGCTGAGCTCACATTGGGCAGACAGGAAGGCAGAGGCACAGACAAGAGGGAGCTAACCTCAGATACACCAAATGAACTCCAGCAGGAGAAAAATAATCAACTACTCTGACTCAACAGCTCAACACCTCTCATTAGACTGAGCACCCAACAAAACTGGGAACTGAAGGATTCTGTAAGTATGTTGCGTAACAAAACAAAAAACGAAAAACAAACAAACAAATAAAAACATACTTTTTAGACACACAAAAAACACGTATCCAGGCTAAAATGAACACATATAAACAAAATCAAAGCCAAGAATGAACCTTTAAGAACAAAAACTCATTGCCCATTTGATTTCACCTAAAGTACCTAGTCAAAACTTTGCTTCCCATTTTCCATTATGCCGTTAAAAAGTACTTCCTCTATCGCAGCATGCCTCAGGTGTTCTGGTCATTACTCCCACCCACTCTGTGTGACTCATTGATATCCCCATTCTGTTACGCTGTCCATCAAGTGGCAGTCTGGCAGGGGTGGCACTAAAAAAAGTTCCCAGGCACCAGAAACTGGCAGGTACATAAATACAGTAATTATACTGTAGTTGTACAAAAGCTTTAAATTAGTGCAGACATCTGAAAATGCTGAGAAAATGCGAACAGCCGTCATCCACTCATGGATGTGACACAAATGTGCACTGGCGTCTAAAACGGCACAGATATATGCAATACAAACCCACACAATGGCTAATAAACACAGTTGGTGCAAAAATAGAAATGGAACAGAAGCAGCCAAGAGACTGAACAAGCATCCAGTTATTTGACACATCTTTGGGCTACAGACTGAATTTCCACCTGCTCCATTGTCTCTGTGACCATGAACTTTTATTTGCCCCTGGAGGAAAAAAAACTACAAAGGGATCAATTAAGTATTCAGCTGTCAGTTTTATTAGCAATTTTGTAAACAGAAGGTTGAGTTAATTATTTTGCCTTTATTGCTGTTTCTAAGCTGAACCTAGTCTAATTTCACTTGCTGTTTTAAACCCCTCCTTTCAAAATGTCATGCAAAGACTCACAGTACATGCTCATTGGAAAAAGGGACATTTCTAGCCCTTGGACCTCCTTCTGGCACCTTGGTTGTTGTCCTCCTAGAGCCTATAGCCCCATGGAGAGAGAGCCTATGGGGGAAACAATGTCCACAATGAGGGTCCAGGGGTAAATAATTCATATAAGTCCCTTGGCACCCTGCAGCCTTCAGGCTATAGTTGCTCTGCTGCTGCTGTAAGGAGGACACATATGTTCTCCCCCTCTAGCTGTTTCCATTTTTGCCATCTTTTACTTATCTGCCCTATTCCCCACCCTCTGTCTTTCTTGACAAAACACTGCAATCTGCTGGGTGCCCCTACGGTGCAGAGGACACTAAGCAGCTTCCAGTCCCTGTGACATCTTTAATAATCCTGACCAGAACCAATTGGGTTTATTAGGGGACATTCCTGTAGGACTAAAGGGGGAAGGCTGTGTAGCATCAGAAGATGACAAAGTGATTGCAAAGCTGAAAAGAAAAGGCTGCGTTTTGTCTTTCATCTGATGAAGACTTACGGAGAGACCTGGTTGTATTCATTCAAGAGACCAGGCTTTCTCTAGATTTGTTAAGGTAATAGGAATGACACACAGGTGTTGTGAAACACTTAGGATAGGATAGTATACTGCTACTGAAACAAGGCTGCATTGTTGAGACACAAAATGAAGAGCCAATGTCCTGTAGGCAATTTGACTAACCATCATAAGCATTTCTTATTTTTACATTTTCTACCTAATTAGTCACAAGATAATAATATCTCCTTTACATGGATGAATTGAATATTTTGTTTCAAAATGTTTCTCCATATTTATAAGTCAAGGTCCCAGCTAAAAAATAATTAAAAAAGAATAACAATAATAACAAAAAATAATAACTTATAATGTAATGTCTTCCAAGAGACTGCTGATACTGCTCCTCCTCAGTAGGCGTATTGTATTGTTTCTGCACATTCAATGTGTGTTGTGGCTTAGACACTTGAACTCTTTCTAAACTGATTTAATTACGTGAATTTGCTTACCAGCGACCGACTTAACAAACACTGGTACTACCTGAGCCTTAAAGCTTTTCTTAAATTAATTTGTTGATGTATACCCGCTAGTTTTTCTTAGCATCTAGTTTTTAGCCATGGCCTCTCTGTCTCCCTCCGCTGCTCCTGTTCTGACCTGTTCAGTGTGCCTTATCTTTAGCTTCTCCTCTGCCTCATTTAGTAATAATGGTATTTGTAATAAATGTAAGGTATTTACAGCTCTACAGGTGAGGTTGACAGAGTTAGAAAGTCCCAGCAGCTCCCAAGCATCCGGGAAGCCAGGCCGGCTGGGTGACGGTCCGAAGGAGGCATAACAAGCCTTCGCCCAACGTTTATTTGAGTGGCTGGCACTTTCAAATAAAATTTTCCCACTCAGCAAAACCCATTCTGGTTGTTGGCAACTCTATAGTCAGAAACGTGAAGTTAGAGACTCCAGTGGCCATAGTTAAATGTATCCCAGGGGCTGGAGCGGGCAACATTGAATCAAATCCAAAACTCCTGGCTTAATTCAGACAAGACAGAGGTTATTCTATTTATCTATAAAATCCTCAGAGATACAATGTCTAATCTTATAGTTACTTTAGATGACATAGCACTGGTGTCTAGCACTACTGTGAGAAATCTTGGAGTTATCTTTGACCAGGGTATCTTCTTGAACTCATATATAAAAAAAATCAAACTGCCCTCTTCCACCTGAGGAATATCTCCTCCGTGCACTTGTTACTTCTAGACTGGACTACTGTAATTCCCTTCTAATAGGATGTTCCAGTAACTCATTAAAAAACCTCCAGCTGATCCAAAATGCTGCAGCCAGAGTTCTGACTGGAATTAGAAAGAGAGATCATATTTCTCCTACATTAGCTTTCCTCCATTGGCTCCCTGTAAAATCTAGGATATAATTTAAAATCCTTCTCCCGTCATATAAAGCACTTAATGTTCAAGCCCCTTCATATCTTAAAGACCTCATAGTACCATATCATCCCAACAGAACACTTCCCCCTCAGAGTGCAGGTCCACTTGTGGTTCCCAGAGTCTCTAAATGTAGAATGGGAGGCAGAGCCTTTAGCTTTTTAAAAAGATGTTAGTTAGAGCTGGTTTCAAGTGACCCTGAACCATCTCTTAGTTAATCTGCTATAGATTTAGACTGCTGGGGGACTTCCCTTGACAAACAGAGCTCCTCCTCATTCCTCCATCTACTCATACATCACCATTGTTTCATATTAACTTTGTGTCTTCTCTCTCGTATCTGGCTGCATGTGTGCAATGTACAATGTGTTTAATTACAAAAGCACATAGACATAGGAACTTGAACTTGAACATGTCTTTACAAAACTGATTAAACCTCAGATAAATAACTTATTGTTGAAATAATCTACGATGAGCCATTTTGTTACAATGATTCAAGATGGTCATTAATGAATGCATTCACTAAAGCAGTCTAGAATATGGTCAATATTACATAAATATGTACATAAAACATTAACTTAGTACTTATCCAATCAATACAGCCCATAAATAACACAGTTCTTAATCTATTATAAAACCATCACGCAAGCTACAGTTCGTTGTGAAAGTGTCTACACATAACTGATACAGAAATGTTACTAAATGTCTGAAACGAGTGCTGATAATTGTTTAACCTCAGAGTGTTAACACAAACACACACACATAATAACACTATTAATTTCCAGCCAAAAGTCAACATAGCTTCTTTTAATCTATATCCATTTCATAACATTAACCACATGGTTATTATGGTAACCATAACATCTAACCAACACCCTAATCTTGTTGTTGCACAAAATCCCATTTCATGTACAGTATAAACTCTTGAGTTAAAAGATATTTTAACAACAGGGAGAGACTAGCAACCTGTACCCTGCCTCTCACACAATGACATCTGGGATAGGAATCCGACAACTCTTGAAAGGAGTGAGTGGTTAGGATAACAGATGGGTGGATGGAAGGAAAGACTTTTATGTAAAAATACTCATTTGCATCTACACTCTTGAAACTCAAGGTCCCATAGGAAAAACATGCTGTTACAATCAACATCCCTTTACTGGCTCAGCAAAACTTGAGCGAAACAGAATGTTTCTCACATCAAAGCTCATTATTGTTGTGTGAAATCACAGCAGAGCTATTTCATGAGAACTTCTGATGTGAGTGAGGAGATCAGGAAATATGTGTTTTAAAAAGTACGGTATGCTGGGTCATTCAGCTCTTCACAAAAAAGTCCAGGGAAACAGCTGTTTAGCACCACGCTGCCAAGAAAATTCACGCATTACTGTTAAATGCATGATGAACAACATTTACTGGGTGACATAATTCTGTGCATAAACAGCCCTAATTGGGCCTCCAAATCCCTCTGTAAACATTTGAGGATCCTTGGTAAGCATCGTGCAGTGATAATTGTGATTTATCCTGTGTCAGTATAGTCATCATTTAGCCTTTTGCCATCATTAGCTTCGCTGTGACACAGAGAACCTGCTGTTTCGACATCCCCAGACCATCTGCCAAGCCCAGCCATGCCAGTCACCAACCAACCAGCCACCTACCACCCTCGCATGACGCCCCATTTGGTATGGCATCTGCGTGCTCTACGGATCTGCCAACAAAAGATTACTGAATGTCTAAACTAGCCTTTGGATATTTTACAATATTCCAGTGGGCATTCAATCCTACACTTGATGTTTGAGCTAGAGCACTGAGCTGACAGTGATCTGGGGACTGCCCATTTCAAGATGCCACAGTGTTAATGACACACATGATGAGAGAAATCAACACTCCATGTGGAACTAGCACCCATATCTGACTGGACTTAATTGTGTGATATATCTCTGATAAAAAGATGATTATCCATCCAAGATTATTCTGTACCAAGGAACAGGCACCTTAATTAGCATGTCTAATGGCAGACCAGCAGAGGTGTTAAAAAAAACGCCTGTTCAGCCTGTTAATCCAAAACAGGTGATCATCAGTAACTTTTTTGAATTATAATCTGGTGCTAACAATGTCAAAGGTGAAAAAGAATGACATGTAAATTCAACAGCTTTCATTAAAATGACTGCTGGTTTCTTCTGTGTCTTGTCTGTATTTCAAGAAAGACATTGTTAATAACTGTAGCACAGTTTACAACTGTCCCATTATTGTGAGTGTATGTGCATTGAACATATCTTATAAATATGAGTTTCCACAGGATCAACTGGCACTGTGCGAATGACAGCATTTACTGGCAAGGACCATTATATCCTACCATAACGAAATTCCTGCCAGCTCGTTTATACAGAAATGCATCTAATAGTATGCAAGAATAGGCCTTTAAGCATAGTAGTTTGGCTTGGACAAATGTTTCCATAATTGCAGGACATCACATTAAACAGTTATTTCTGAATCTAGTGTGGATATCCTGATGCTAATGGACCACTGTGAATGTAAACAAAGAATATTATTTGAAACATATAACAATATGTAATAAAGGTATAATGAAGCTCATAAGAAAAAAAAAAGTGGCAGCATTTGCCCTTGCTTTTATGAGAGCATTATAAAACTACACATGGGTTCAATACTTGTTAAGTGGACATGTTTTTCACAGAGTGTTGTCAGCATCTCTGGTAAGTGTTACACTTGTGTTACACAGCACCTGCAGTTTGTCAGCTACTAAACCATGTGCTGTCCATAATGAAAGCAAGGGGACTTTTTGGCCAAACAAATGGCTGCAACAAATGTAATACAGCTCTTCCTGTGGAAACCACTACCTGGAAAGTGAAATAATTCAGGAAGAAAAACATCAAAGTATTCAAGTTGGTGGTGTTCTTGGTGTATCCCAACCCCAGTGGAGAAAAAAGTGAGAGAGAAAAAAGGGAAAGCGCCTTCCACTTCCATTTGTTCTGGCCTTTTTAAATAGTTTGAGAGAGGCCTCTGGTCTCTGGAGCAGCAGCATTAACAATCGGACATTTTCTTAAGTAACTCTCCTGAGATTTACTATCGAAAACCAATTAAGTATTTGGCATGCTTGTGTGAGTTAGAAAGGTCACCTGTCTCTTTATGTCTCTGCACTGGAAAGATTCCTAAATACCCATAGATTCACTCACACACACACATACATGCAGCCACAAAAACGACAGTCAGACAAGCGTGTCCGTGTGCACTACGCCTATCCTGCTTCATTAACAGGGTTATGGAGCTGACTAGCGTGACCCAGGTGGCAATTAACAGAATGCTGAAGAGCTGCTTCTCATTTCATCCATCTTCCATGATCTGTTCACCACATATCTGTTACGAACAGACAGATGAAAACTTGGAGGATGTGTTGACTATCCCAATTAAATCTGAACAAATTAGTGAGAGAGGGGGAGAAATTTCCCTATGCCTGCAGGCACGTCTTGATGTTTATTTAACTGTGCAAATGCGGTGTCTGTTACCAAAATTAGATATCTACATTTTGAAACAATCAATGATCATTAACATTGCTTCATTAGCGCTGCTTCGTTAACATTGGTGAACATTAGCAAAGTACAGCAGATTACAGTCTTTTGAGACATTTGCTTCCAAATCAACATTTAAAAGGTAGATTTATTTCTCAAAAATGTACCAAGGGAACTGAATCAAAGTGGTTTTGAAGCTGTGTCGGTGAAGATTAAAATCTCCCAGTAGCTTACTGCACATACATGAACATTTGAAGAACCAGGGAACAGCACATTTTCTGCATTTAATTCAAAGCAGATGCTGCAAAAGTTCGGACTTGATGAAACAGAATCATGTGCTTAGTCAAACAGAATATTTTTAAAACTCTCTCAATCATTTTTAGAATCAAAAGTCTAGAACAGCTAACAGATTTCAGCAAATGTTGTTCCAATTACTGCTATTAAACAAAGTTCTTGCACTGATGTAGACATATGTTTTTTAGTAGGCAGGAGGAAGAGAAGCGAAGAGAAGAAAAGTTAGTTAGGGGTTGATGTGATCATTCTTAGGCTTCTCTGTCAAACGGAAAGGTACCATGTCTCAGAGCACCTTTTCTCAACCTTGTTAGCTCAATGTTCATCCTCTACTTTTTATGGTTTCTATGGAAACAGATCCATCAGACTGTGTGTATATAAACTGACTATTTAATACAAATGCAGTAATTACAACACAGTGGACTGTGTTTCCCAATTACAATCTTATTTTCAAAAAACACAGAATCCTTACAAAGAGGTGCAAAATTGTGGTTAGTGTAGCCATGTAGTCAAACATCAGCATGTTAAATAATGAGTGGGATCTCTCCTTGAAGGGAAAGATCAACTGGTTCAATACATAATGACAAAGTGATTGTCCTGCATGGAAGAAGTGCTAAATCACGGCTGGTGATAATTGGTAGCAGTGCGGTTAAGAGCCACGGATTACAGGCAAGGCTAGACATCTTTATACTGTACGTCTAGCACATTTCAAACACAGCTGTAAGAGCAAGTGCTTTATATAGGAGAAGACAAACGTTAGAATGACATAAAAAAAACAATAAAATCAGTTAATACAAAATAAAATAACATAAAAATTGTTTTGTTTTTTAATAGGAGACTTATAGTCCTGTGCCAGTGGCTTGAATATTAATCTAAAAAATGCACTAGAGTTGAGGATAACAATTATAATAAACCAACAGCACAGTACACACCTTTAAAGACATGTTATGGCATCTTAAAGTCAATGAGCTAGCTAACTCTTTATTGGAGTAAATAGCTAACAATAATAATTAAATGGTCGCTGGTAGTAGTACTAGGTGGTTGTAACCCACCAATAAGTAAAAAATCTATTGATTGTACTGATCATACAAATATCATTACATACTCTATTTGTCTATATACAGTAGACTGTGGGTGTGCATTAACCTGGACCTAGCTGTACGAACTAAAATAAAAGACAAATGGGTGTGTGTGTGTTAACACCATTTTTCTTCACAAAATAAAATGCTGAGTGTCTCCTGGCAGCAGCACTGCTTTCTAGGCAGAGAGCTGCCGCCTTGACTGGTTCTTATTTGATCAGCTCCAGTTCCACTGGGACGACCTTTGCTGGGTTAACAAAATGTCACATCTGATTTCACTGTG
The DNA here is from genome assembly GCA_900302695.1 of Helostoma temminkii. Taxonomy (NCBI): domain Eukaryota; kingdom Metazoa; phylum Chordata; class Actinopteri; order Anabantiformes; family Helostomatidae; genus Helostoma; species Helostoma temminkii. The sequence continues at coordinate 37,669 of OMLM01000564.1, forward strand.
GGCATCAAGTTCCACAGGAGTAGACCGACAGCAGCACGGTGACTAAAGAAGACTCTTCATAAGCCAACAGTCCAGCAATTCACTACTTTTGTAATTTAATTGTAGTTTAATTTTAATTTAACACATTCTGATCTTGAGTCCACCTCCAGTACTGATATAAATATACAGTACATACAGTATATAAAACACCACTTATTTGGCAGCTTTGTATAATTTTACTTCTTGTGATTAGTTTATTTAGCTTAACATAGCTGCTGCTTTTTGTCTTTCTCTCATGTTGGTGTGTCCGAACTGCTTTGTAATTTAATGAGCCTTTGTGAATGCATCTAATCAATGATGGTCTCTTTGAATTTCTCTGATACAGTGCACAGCATGCATTGTTGACTTAACTAAATTCAATAACAGGGACAACTGAGAAACAGATACAAGAAAGTAAATGTCTTATATTATTGAATGTTACAATTTGAGAAAACCAAACTCATATCTATTGTCTCTTCTTCTCCTCACTAAGTTAAAATTATACAAAGAAAAGTAAAAACATGCACTTAAATATAATTGAGCATATAATTTTCTTTTCTTGGGTCAGCTATTTGAGAAATTCCAGCTGGTGTCCTGTGGGAACTTTACCTGAACAGGTGCACTATTGTGCTCCTTCTGACTTTTTCACTGAGATAGTCATCTCATACCCACTCTGGTAACCCTCCCTCTGTGCTGACACAGGCCACTCTGTTCATTATTGCAGTCTCTGTTTCATCTGGTCACTCATTCAGCCATTCTTTTGCTCATTCATCTTGGTCCAGCAGCTCTGTCTCATGTTAGCTGGGAACAGAGGTGGCTTCTGAGGCAGCCTGAAGAGAATGAGCATCCCCTTCAATTTCTCTATGAGCAGTAATGAGATGTGCCTGCTTCACACCAGGGGAATTCACAAGGGGAATTCATCTCTGTGCAGGGATCACCTTGAGAGGGATCATCCAAGTAGCTGACTGAAGAATCAAACCAAACCAATCAGGGTCCATCATGCTAAGCATTGCCTTTTTCCTTTATCTGTCCCTGATCCTTTCACATTCCCTATTGTTGCTGGTTACATACGTGATAATGATCAATTGCTTCTCTGTGACTGATGACAAATGGAGCTGCTGTTCTTTTATTAAAATCAATAAATCAATATGCCTGTTTACTTTATTCACTTCTTATACCAGCTGCCGTTTGCCCTGCAGTCAGCCCCACTGAAAAAGACAGTCAGGATCAACAGTCTCCAGTCTGATTGGTTTGTCAGACCACATGAGATGAGAACAACAGTCCAGCACTGAGGGTGATAAATGCTTGAAGAGTGTAATGGCATGTTTACTTCAGTGACCACCGTAACACAAAGTGTCATGAGTATGGTTGCCTGTACACTTGTGTGAATCATGTCTAAAATGGGAATATGTGGGAGTTCTCTCTCTAGACCTGTCAAGTGACAGACACTAGAATGTATCTGAAAAGGGAAAGACAGTATTTTGTGATTACTATATTTCACCACTTTTCCATTCAATTAATTGCAGTGTATGGAATTATTCTACTCCCTAACCCTAACAGCAAATATGAATATTTAGTATTGTTTTAGTCTTCTATAACAGCTAACCAGATGTCTTTTTGGGACAGGCTGTATAAACATAACATAGCATTACTGTAGAAAATAATAGACTACTGACCCTACACTATTGTGAGTGCACTCATTATTCTGTATTTGGAACAATGATAGGTTGTAGTTGTAGTCCAACCATTTGGGAAACAAAATGTAAATAATAAAAATTGTCTATGAACATTTCCTAAAGCCCAAGGTTTTGTCATCCCAAAACTTAAAAACAAAGACTGCACAAAACAAAGTTGGACAAGCACAAAAGCGCACCTGTGCAGGTTTAGTTCCCACCTTTTAACAGGGCCTGAATGTCTCAAATAGGCAACAAAAAGGAAAGAAAGAAGAGCAGAGAATGTTTGACCTTTTTCATTAATGATTAATCAACCTTAATAGCCCACTGTAAATGATGAATCAATTCACAAATTATTTACTGATTACTATTCCATTTATTAATCAATTAATCTGTTTTTTCAGCTCTAGTTTATCACTGTCTGTTAAACACACACTCGCCCAGGCACGCACATACACAAACACTCAGTCAGTCTCAGCCTCACTAACAGATGTCTTTAGAGAGACTCATTATCATTGATTGTTTCCTTTTACATTCAGCTGATCATCTCCCAAACCATCAGTGCTAATTTGCACAACTGTCATTCTTAAGAATTTGAACATTAATATGTAGCAACACACTAAGTGTGTGCAGTAGATACACAATTTCAATGTTTGCCACGTGACACTAATCTACAGTCTATCAGCATGAGCAAGATGTGCTACTAACATCCGTTTGAGTAAATCTCATAGGTTAGCACTGATCCATACACGTCAGCCTGTAAGCAGGGATCAACTATTGTTTTTCTTTGACTACAGAGGACTGCGTTGCTGTGCACTAGAGAGGAGGCGTGTGTGTAGACGAAGGTTGTGAGGGTTTTGCTTATACAGTATAAGTGTGTTGTGTCTACAACACAGGCTCATGCAGACATTGTTACATCATTGACATATTCTAAAAATAACACTGTTACATAGCACAGACATGATCTTACACCACACATAAACCATCATGCACACCCAACAACCACTTGCACAAAATAACTCAATCACTGACTCAGGGATAGCTCAACTGGACTTGCTAAAACAGTTGGGCACAATGTACAAAGTGCTACATAATATCATCAAAAGATTCTATGAATTTGAAGTAATCTCTGTGCACAATGGACAAGGCTGAAAAGCAACACTGGATGGCTGTGATCTTAAATCAGACAAGATTCTGTGATGGATGTCACAGCATGAGCTGAGGAATACTTTCAAAAAATCACAGAGTGTGTGTATGATCAATAAGCCATAGATTAACATGATCCGAAGATGCTGCCGTCTTCTCTGGGCCAAAAACGTTCTCTTGTGAGACAAATCAAAATTTGACATTGTTTTTGGAAACTATAGGTGCTGCTGTTAATGCCTTAACTACTGTAATCACAGCCTCCTGTGAGCTGATAACACAACTGATTTAAATACACATAGGTGTACCAAAGAGGGACAAACTAAACCCTACAGTTGCTTGTTGTGTACTCTAAGGGGCTGTTTAGCACTTACTGCTGAGGGAGACAGAGCTTTAACCGACTTTGTTGGCCAGACAGAGCGATGGTGATAATGGCCTGCTGGCCTCTCCTAGATCCTGTTACACTGCTGGGGACACACAAGCTGCTCTGTATTTAGCAGCAGTCTTCCATGCTGCAAGCTTACACTGCAACTGAGCTGGTGACTCTGAAGTCTGAAGGTACAAAAAGCACGAACACAAATGAATATCGGCTATGTTTTTGCTGTTGACTTTAGCAGATCCATTAAATTTCTATTCACTATTCAGACCACAAAGAAAGCAAACAAATATAAAATGCATTAAAAAGTATTGCTGCTAATGTACAGCACTTAGAATAACAAGTTCATCTTTCAAAATCACTTGCACACCTCATTTGATATTTGAACTGCATATGTAGCTGCACAATCTGTGTTGTTGTCCAGCCTTGTTTTGCAGTAGTCAGTGATTTCCATGTGTTTCTCAGCTGATAACAATGGTTACAGTCCCGATGGTCCACCTTTGTAAACCTTTGTTCACCTTTCAGTTGATTGACTGTCTTCTGAGACCCTTCACAACAGACCTGCCTGTTCATGTGTGAAATTCACAAATACTAGAACCAAAAAGCTCTGCTTGTGTATGACCATGTGAGAATTTGTACAGTCATCTCCTGCAGTACCTCAGTCTGATCATGCATGCATCATGGGATGGATAAGCTACTGCATGTATTCCTCTTGTCTTTAATACAGCAAAGTACAGCAAAATAATCATAAGTACGTGACAGACTCTGGTTGGTGCAACATGAGAATATATTAATTATTAGACCACATTTAGTTGGCATGTATAGTATGTACCAGTGGCTGTGTCTTCTTTCCATTATAAAAAATGATCTGCAAATGAACACTAAATCATCAAGGTTTTCCATTTTCAAGACGTATATTGCTGCCCGGACATTTCACAGACAGATGTCTGGTTCTCAAATAGACAGAGAGAAAGCATGTAATTCTTACTGGAAGCAGCATGGTTAGTTGCTGATTACATGTTCCTTTTGCCAGTTCTGTTAAGAAAAGAAGAACACGTTCTAAAAGCAGAAGACATGCCCCTCACAGTGTGCAAGGTGGCAGAAAGAAGCAAAGAGAGAGTAGAAGTTATCTGAGCATAGTTACGTTGAAGCTATTTCAGTGGTGAAGTGTACACTAGAGACTGCAGATGTGATTGGCTTTAGCTGTTTGGTTGGTGCTGAGGAAAAGGAACAGGCTGTGCAGGAACACACTAATCTGCTAATTTAATAAAGAGACAGTATGAATAGGTGTTTTGGAACAGTGAGCCTGATATAAGGTCTTTAACACATGTAAAACCATAAACATATTTTAAAAAATATTTCAAGTCACGCCATGCTAGTTAGCTTTTCACTTCTACAATTTCTATATTTTCCTTTAAATATATTAAATCACAAATGATAAAATCAAATGAAATCAAATCAGTTATTTGTCAAGTAACAATGGCTTGTGGAAAACAAACACAAAAATTGGCAAAATACTAAATACCGCTAAAAAAATAATGATAAAGATTGCACAAAGTTTAATGTTGCATTTAATGTTTTCATTTCATGGCATGTAGCAAATTTAGTAGATTGCACCCATCTGAATCCCAGCCCCACCACCATTTCTGCTAATAGATCTTGCTAAATCTTACACACTGCCTCCTTAAAAACAACAAACAACAAATCCCCGATCGTCCAGATAATAACAGAATAGCAGCTGCCACTCACTGCTCCACAGTTCCAAGATCTCATTAAAGCGCCCATAAAGCAATAAAGCAACAGATTTAGCTTGATGTGAGTTCTTTGTGCTGAATATGGTAAATCTGCCAGCTATTTGTGGGTATATAAAGTGGTTGCTTATAAATGCTGTGCTTTGCTCACCAGACCTAAGGGTATGATTTATTTCTGGAGTCACCTGTCAAACAAAGGTTGCCTCTTGTCATTGTGACAAGCGGCCAATCTAATCAGTGTGAATGATGATGGGGTGGACACAATAATTAGCATCAGCATTCTGACCATGGCAGAACAAAGGACACAGTTTTTGTCATGCTCTGTTTTTCTAGTTAGTGCATGTGTGTCCCTGTGTGGGATTTGTGTCTAAAATTAGTTCCAGCTTACAAATTTGTAAGTGTGTACAATGCAAATGACAGTCAGAGGGCCTCTCTGTGTGATGTATTTGTGTGTGTGTCTTCCAGGGAAATGTATGAATCATAACTGAGTAGTCGGAGCCTGTGGGAAGGGTGGCACAGGTTCACCAGAGGTCAGACAAGCCGCCCACACGCCGCAACAAACCAATGAACACAGCAGCGTGCTCCAAAATTTTTATGATGTTCAGACAAAAATTCTGATGAAGCTCAGAGACAATGTGAAGTAACTTGAGTTGTAGCAGAAAAAAGAGCTTGAACGAGGTGAGTTAAAACCAGCCTTTCTCTCTGAAACCCATTTCAAGCCAGTTCGCTGGGAATTATTTTCTTTCCTTGAGTAGCACAAGGAAAGCACTTCTGAAGCTTTTTACCAACACATCATAATGTGTTCAGTATCTCAGTAAGTGTGCTGGTTTCCTGAAATTTTCATGAATGAATGAATGAAAGTCACAAAGGGAGCCCTTAAGGGACATCAGAAGGAGATAAAGAATAGAGGGCTTATAAATATAATTACAAGTCTCAACTTGAAATAGAAAAAATTAATGCCTTTCTTGAGGTATTCTTCTAATTTTACCCTCTTGTGTACTTAAGATACATCACTGAATTGAGTATACTGATGCATCACTAATATTGATCCTGCCTTCAAACAATATTGATGAGCCCGTATGTAATTGAAACCCACTTCTGCTGTAACAAAAGAGAGACAGAAGGCAAGAGTCTCAGATGAAATCCCAGGCAAACTGAGTCAGTATACTTCAAATATGTAGTCTTTTTATGACAAAGTTCTAAAAACCTTCATGTAGTACCAAGTAAATTTGTTGCTACAAACCAGCATCTATCTTTCATCATATGCTTGGAGTTACCTTTAAAGCTAATTTCTACATTTTAGATCAGATAATTTTGCAGTATCTGCATGTGACAAAGGTACTCAAAGTACACAAAGTCAATACTAATGTAAAAGTATCTCCCTAGAAATATTTCTACTGCAAGAAGTACCCCTTAATTTTTCTACTCAATAGTAAACTCTAAAATGAAAAATAAAACCCAATGAAACAGTGTTGAATTTGATGCTGTTGATAACCAAATTGTATACATTTTGTATACATTCCTATGTGTCCAGCCTTTTGACTGCTAGTGTAGATGTATGTGTGTGTGATCTATTGTTGTTACTACAAAATCCAGATTTTTCCCTTCAGACCCCTTTAACCCCCTTTATTTTTTTCTGCCTCATCCACACCTTATGTGACACAGAATAGTGCTGCACAGTTAATCTAATGTCATAATGTCACAATCATAATGTCAGTCTGCGTATTTACATAACTGCAAAGGCTGCAATTGAATTAAATAAATATGTACGTGTGTGAACGTGACAACCTTTTCTGTATTTGTATGAAGTTTGCTTATAATCTACGCTGCTAATAAAGAGACAGTCAGTCTCTTTAAATAGAGGAGCATGTGGTAAAATGTTACATGTCACATGTACAATGTTGCTAATTTAGCTCCCATGTCACTAGATTTAGCTACTTTTTTCAAAAAGCAATAAGCCAAATAGAGACATTTTGGTCAGGCATTAATTACATTACATAGTGGATATCTCTCTGCAGTGGCTGTGACTCATTCACTGTCTGTGTTCAGTGTGTGTGGAGGAGCAGCAGCCAGAATGAAGTGTGACCAATACTTCTGTTCCTTTGATTTTGTTATACCTAAGTTAGAGTTAAATTTAACTTGACTATTTAGGTTTAATCTTGTTTTATTGGTGTGAATTAATTCAAATGTTTGGATTTACTCTGTCAGTGATATGATTGTGTTTTTCACTTAAAATCAAGCCAGTCTCATTATATTTTTTATTATATCCCAATTACAATATTGTCAACAATAATCACAATATAACTTTTTCACCAAATCGTGCAGCTGTAACACAGAACATGGTTAGTGTTTCTGTTAACTAGAGGAAACACAAACAGAAGGCAAATGCACTCCATAGACTTCCTTTGAGACATCTTGAATGGATGGCGCTGTGGCTAACAGTGGTCAAAATGGACATGAAAACACTGTTTGTAAGGTTGATGGTCAGGATTATGTTTAAATGGAGACCATTTCTCAGAGGAAGATTACAACAGAGCAGGACAGTTGCTGTAAGAAAAACTCTATTTTTTTTGAGCTAACAACAGCTAAATACGATGTACATGGAAATAAATAAATACATATTATGTGCTATTTAGTATAGTAGTGTACTAGTGTGTGTTATTTTTCAATTTTTCTACAAACCTAAAGTTCTGTAGAAAGTTCTGTAAGATATTGTTGCTAAAAAGGCTGTAATAATTACATCACATTAAGCAACTCAGATACAGTACAATGCAACAGTAATGTTTGACTTGTTTGCATGCAAAGATACACAATATATTTAATATCTCCAATACATCAAGACATATCCAGTAATTGTGAATTCCTCCTCATATTAGACATTTCTTTTGTTGTACTGCATTTCAAATGTATTCAGTAATATGAGTAATAATCTGGTTCCAACATTTTTGCACAGAATGAGGGCTGTGCGTTTTATATCACATTTCTTACAGTGTGTTCATATTCTGAGAGAATAGCGGGACCTGTATGTAGAGGAGGAATTGCAATAAGACCTATTCTTATGGACACACTTAAAAATAAAAATAAAACAAATCTGTCCTTTGAATTTGCTGTTACTTCATATACTCAAGGTAATCAGTAACACACTGTACACCTGTTTAATTTACATGTCTAAATCAGTACACTACATAATCATTAATTGCCTTCAGGCTTTGTGCATTGCTTTAAGCTGAACAGTGCAGTGATCCCTATACCATTCTGACAAGATCCTTAAGAAGTGTGAAGGAGAAATGTGATGAAAGCCAATACTGTCCACTTAAAGTAACTGCTGTTTGGCATTACCTGGGCATCTTGCCTGACACCTTTCTTTGACTTCACATCATCTCTGTATCCTCCCTCCATTTTACCATCCTTTCTCTTGCCTGCAGATCTTTGTAAAAAAAAAAAAAAAATCTAAAAAGCCTACTTGGCTTTCCACAGTCTCCTCATCATCCCCTCCCTCTCTCTTCATTCCTACCTTCCTCTCCTCATCTCATCAACTCCTCAGACACTGTGTCTCACTGGTGCTCCCATTACAATGCCCAGGATGCATCACTGCTCCATCTCCCAGTAATGCATTTCCAATGCTTAGACCATCTTACTTGTCATGTGGTCATGTCTCTTCCCTGGGTAGCATCACTCTGTAAGCTGTTTAGAAATGCATGAATCCTTTCTGTTATTGTACTCATTCCATCATAACTCACTCACCAGAAAGAGCAGCAGTTCACGACCCCCACTCACTTCTCCTGCTGCACTGAGTCAAACTGATGAATACTGCAGCTGCTATGTAACAGCACAATTGACTAGATCCAACTGACTATATAAAACTATAACTAATTTAGAATAAGAGAGTGGGTAAGAATTAATTTTAATGTTCTAATCATCGCTTCATGAAGCTTCATGAAGTGGGAAATTAACTATGGGACCAGAATTTGGCTTTATAACTGCACCATAATGTGCCAAATTTCTGACAGTTGCACTGTGCCAGATTAAAAACTGTGTGTACAAATTCTTCTCTCATCGCTCACAATCAACACCATTTTAATTAGCTGTGAAGCAGCTATTTGCAGACTCGTGTTTGAATTCAAATCATGTTTGTCAATCTTGAGTATCATTTTATCTTTACTTTAAATCACTGTCTAAAATTATACTCAATACGTCAATCAATCAATAGGCACTTAAAAGTAAATTCTGAAGCACTCATACAAGACATTTGCAATAATTACGCTGCAGAAACTGTCTCTGTCTATTGTGCGTACACCTGCAGGTATGAGCACAGACACTCTATAGTTAAATGTCAGTCATGAAACACCTCAACCATTTTATGTGCTCTCCATAACACAGTTCTTGGCTAGATGGATGCAGACTGTGTCTGATTCATGGACACATGAATTTCACATGTGTGCACTTAAAAAGCACATCATCGCACAACGTAAGCTTTCCTCTGTCTTTTCAATGCACTGTTCCCTGTGCTCACAGAGCCTCAAAAGACAAACAACTGTAACTACTGTTGTTGAATAAATATTAAAATTGCAATTTAGATAGATTAGAGAAAAAATGACCAGCAGGCACCTAAAGAACACATGTTTTTACTCTTATATCCAAGTACATGGACAGAAAAACCAACTCAAATTAGTGAACTGTAGACTTACCTTTGGTGTTTTGGCACATTTTCCATTTCTGGCATCTTTAATGTATGCTATATCCAGCAGGTCTGTTTCCTGTAAACAAGAAGAAGCACAGCTAAATCAGTATCAACGTCAACCAATTGTTAACTCGACTCAATAGTTAATTTCAAAGACAGTTTCAACTTTCTGTGCCCATGGGAGCTATTTGGGGTCTAAGCCAAAGGAAACATTTCAGTGACCCTTTCCATTTTCAAACATGTCATGTGTTAAAACAGTGTTTGTGAAGGACCATAAGTGTTTAGGGACACACATTAGCCTCAAAACTGGATGTCACATGGAAATCATTTAGCCCTCGCAAATCTGTGTTGTGCATGAAATTAGGGCAAAAGTTTGAAGTCTCTATGTTTACCTGGTTAAATGAAGACATGCTCTTCTCAAGCAAATAATAATGTTGTTTCTCATGAATACAACCTAATGAATAGATGCAAAAAATAAAACTACTGTTACATTAGACTAGACTAAACACTTGAAGAGGACACATTTTTACATATGGCTGTATGGTTGAGATTGAAGAGTGACTAGGCTGCCAGGGTCCTAATAAAGGACCTTGCGAGAAAAAAACGTATTTTATTACTTTAAAATTCAGATTCTGAAATTCAGCTGTTGTCCCTGTTCATTTCAAGGCTATACAGTCGCAGATTTTGCAGACAGTGATGCAGGTGTCCATGAGGCTCTCAGTTGTGCTTCTGTAAACTGTGGTGAGAGGTGGAGGGGAGCTCACTCTCTTCAGTCGACACAGGAAGGGGGGACGTTGCTCTGATTTCTTGGAGAGTGCTGTTACATGTGAGGTCCAGAAGAGGTATTTTGTTCTCCCAGCAACTGTGCTGTTGACCCTCTCTACAGTGATGCTATCAATGATCAGCACTGTGTGGTCACCATAGTCTGACAGCCTCCTCTGTTTTCAAATTTAGGAGAGCATGTCTCCTTTGCTTTGGCTTCCTTTGACACATACAAAAATCTAAGTGAACCAAAGCTAATCTCTACAGGTTATATTGGTCTGGGAATAGAACAAAAAAGTAAACAAAGAAAGAAGAACCCATTCTGCTACTTTTGCAGAATAGGGTGTTTCTTAGACTTTCTGGAAAGAATTATTTAATTTGCAACACACCACTGGAATCACTAGTGGCAATTCAAAGAACTACTTGGGTGAAACAGACTTCACTCAGTTGCTGCATGATAGTTTGTCATAATACCCTGCCACACCCTGTGTGTCATTAAACTGTCAAATACACAACAAGGTGCTATAATGAATCATAAAGTTGTCTGTGAAAATATTTTCAGTGTAAAAATATTGGTTCATTCATTCATTATTTATAAAGCAGTGTGGAATGTGTGATATAGTGACACCATAAAACAATGTGCATATTACCACAGTGTGTGATGCTTAACTGTCCTTATATGTTCTTGAACAACATAACTTATACGTCAAACGTGATTTCAAAGAGCTTCTTATTATCTGTGTTGTGCTCATTTGTAAGCCTGGTACCCCTTAAACAGTCTGGCATGTGGTTAGCAGTAAATATACACAAATTACTGTCTTACAGACAGCCCCTGCTACCTCCTTCAGTTACCACATCCCTTTATCAGTCCAGATTATCTCTCTCCACATCTTCTGACAGGGAGCCAGGACATGAGGTGGGAAATTAACCAGAGTGAACTGTGTGTCCACTCAGCATTATCTGGGGAGACAAGGGTGCTTTACTCAATCTCCAGCTGCAAAGGCCAGTATCTGACCATCTCAAGGCCATAACCAAGGATGGTGGAAAATTGCATCCTGTCAGTCTTTGTTATCTACAAATCCATATCTACTTCAGTGGTCTGCCCCATGTTTAATTCTTATTTTAATTTCTAAAAAAGGAATAGATGTATGTGTGACCCCTGCGGGGACTAAGCGGTTCAGAAGATGAATGAAGCAATATAAGGAAAGTTGAATAACCAAAAAGAAACTGGGACAACTGGTGTACAGCCGCTGTCTGTCATCATATAAGAGGCATAAATTAAAGCACGCTATTCTATGGCTCTGGTCTTCAAGCACAAGCTATACCCGTAGTGTGTAGCATCAATTAGTCTGTCCCTGTTTGCCCAAAGAGAGCCTCTGAGTCAAAGGTTAACGCCTACACTGAGTCTGCAAATGCCTCCCTTTGAAGTCTCTTTAGAGGGCTGGAGCTCCACATGGGGGCCTGGTGGAACAGTGGGACTTCAGGAAGCAGCTTACTGATGGGGTCCTTTTTGTGCCCTCTGGCCCTGCACAGTTAACACAACTATAAGCTGGTTCAGCGTCATCAGTTAAGTGTTAACCTGAAGCTCACTTATTAAAGGTAAAGCAAACTGCCTCAATTGGTGGAAATTTGCCCAGATAGTACAGGGCTAAGACTCAAGTAGCTCCTGCCATACAGTGTGCAGAGGATCATAGTACAGATATAAAAAGAAATAAAAACTGATGCTGGGCTGATGACATGTTATTTAATTTATAATATGATTTAAAGAGTCATTGCAGAGTCAGTTAATTAAAGTTCTTTCTTTTAGTCTAGCAGTGAAGCCATTCCTTTTCCTGTTAAATGTATCTCATCTATATCATATGATATATGTTCTTAATGTGTTCATTACTATCGTCTCTCATTATTTATCACACTCCTGCTTGTTATGTCTTTCTCTCATTTACTCCCTCCCCTCTCTCAGAGCATTTATATGTGCATCAAAACAGTGAGCAGGGTTCCAAAGCCTATTAAGATCCATGGCACGTCCAGGAAGCAAGCAGGGCCAGCAGGAGAGAAACTACAGAAATTAATGAACATGCTTAACCTGTGCTGGCCCTGGGCGCTGTTTTCTGTGCCTGTGTCTGCTGTGGAGCTGCTGTTTGTGCATGTGCAACATGCTGCCTTCCCTTTAAAATTAAACTTATTCCTTTTCAAAGTAGAAAGTAAGAAAGGTGGTTTTTATCTGAAACCATCAAATCATCATTGATCTGTGAGTCATGTTGTTGTCAAAGTGCATTCTGAACATCTAATACAAATGACATGTTGTTGTGTTAGGGCACTCTTTAATATTCTTTAATTTGAAGAACATTCAGTGCATTCAGTGTATCCTTGTAAGAGATGGTTTGAAATATTGGTTATCTATTTACAACGAGACAGGCAGTGTGACCAGGCTGGTTTGCTTTTTCCAGGTTGGTTGGTTTTATAGTAATGAGTACTGCTACACTTTGATCAACAGGGTTTCACAGTTTTAATGGTACAAGCAAAAGAGGGATATGCTGGTGTGAGAAAAAGGGAGAGAAGTGGGGAGACTGGCAGCCACAGGTTAGCTTGTTCATTTACCAAAGTCATGCTTGACAGCCTCCAGGTTCAAAATGGATGTGCACTCCACAGGGCTTAAGGCCTCTGCTGAGCAATATAGACAAGGAGCAGAGAAAGTGAGGGCAGGAAAGAGGGAAAAGTGCATATGCACAAAGTAAATGAATGGGGAGGTTTGAGACACCCAGGCCCAGTGGATTGAAAACATGCACATTGGGCACATCTTGTCACTGTGAGTCACAGATATTTTCAGGAGTACTCCATAATAACAATAACAATTATGTAAGGTAGTATAATTTCATTTTGCTGTATAATGAGAAACCAGAACAAAAAACACAACAGATAATCAATCCACTAACCCACATTTAACGGTTAATTCCATTGTGTCACGTTTTATCTGCAGCCATGCATGTCCATGTCTATTATCAGGTTTTGGCCAGTCAGATGTGGTTTGCTTACAGGACCACTGAGAGGCTACTGACTGGAAACCTGGGGAGGTTCTACACAAACATTAAAATAGAAGGATCTCTCTATACTGTACATACAGCACACATAACTGAGAATGCAAAAGATGCAGAGTAAAAGATAAAAAGATAAAAACCTGGTGTTTTTTTTGTGATGAAGAGCTAAATAAGACCATTGCATAACCATTTACAATTGTGTTCTTTATGCATAAGAGTGGTCAAAGGCCCACCGACTCTGGATCGGACAATTCTGGGCTTGGATGTGTCTCCTAATCATAAACAGAGCTATTACTTACTGTATGTGGTACAAAACACACTAAAACCGTGCAGGTGCTTTTCCTGGTCCTGTAAGTGGCCCTCCAGTGCCACTTGGCTGCCAGGAAATACATACTGTTACGAGGGAAAATGGTTTGTGGAGAGCTGTGCTTGAACTTAGTTGACAGTCACATCCACTCTGCTGCTCCAATCTTTGGTTCCTATAGAACGACTCTAACAGCCTCACAGTCAGTAAAGTCACAAACCTCCTCACCTGAAGTGGCTGAGTAAAGGGAGAGCAAAAAGGCTGCAAACAGGCAATGAAAAGAACAAAAAGCTTGTGTGCAGAAGGAGCGTGACACATACATTTGTGCATATACACACACGTGGCCTTCAGAGATCATACACTGATGGACTGGATGCTGCTTAATGTTGTACAACTAGTCTAAGATGGCTTAGTACCTGAAGCAGGAGGACCAATTTTTAATTTTTGAAGTTTTTTCCATGGATTAAATGCATTATTGTTGGGCAGTGTGAAGTGAAAAGTGACATCAACAAAGGAAGGGAGATGAGGTATGGTATGTAACAAAAGCCTTGAGCCAAATTTGAGTCTGGCATTGCTATGAGGCTGCCTAAGGGATTATAAACTGAGCAACTAATTCAGTCTGTCAATTTCATGTACCCGATTCCACTTACTGCAGTATCAAAAACTGAAATCAAATCTTTACACAAATCAAAGTCTTGACACAAAAAACCAACAATAAAAAAACAGATGAATTGGAAATATTTTTATCCCAAACAGTTGTCTATGTTTCCTCAAACTCTCAAAGGCTGAATTAAATCTGTAAAATTGATTCTTAACTTAACAACAGACACATGTGGTGTACTTTTCTAGCACTTCCAGTACCAGCCCTCATGTACTGTTTTTACACAGGGATGCAGTAATGTCTGAGGTGTTCCTCAAGCTTTAACACCTTTGGTCCACCATATGTTTGAGCATCTTAAAGCAATGATGCATGAAACTGAAGTTTTCTATGTCCCCAATTTTACTGTGACATTTAAAAGATGAGAAGTCAGTTAGGCATGTTGTCATAAGAGTGGCTGTAAATTTTGACTGATATGGACCTGTGCAGTCAAACGCATTGGATATGTATTGGCATAAAGTGCTTTTATTATACACTAAAAGTCCTTCTGTATTTACTGCATGTCTGTTCATACAGGGTGCAATCACCACTCAAATCACAGACTTGCCTTTCCCAATCTGACATAAACTGACTTGGTTGAAAACATGGGAATTTTTCTACAACATCCCACAAAAAAGCCATCCATTGGAACAAAATGACAGTATTTTCCTGTTTGTTCATTCAACCTGCCTATGTTCTTTGGTATTTTTTTTGTCAAGGACAGTATACAGTTGATGAATATTAGTGAAGACAGGGAAAAGGCAGGATATTCAACTAAGGTCACCAGGCAGACACAACAAGGGATGCAGTGATTGCAAGGTCAGCATCTTAAGGTAACTGGATTCGCCCAAGCTGTGCGCATTTGACAAACTCTTCAATTCAGTTCAATTTATATATATAGTGCCAAATCACAACAGAGTCATCTCAAAGCACTTCACCTATTAAGGTCAAGACCTTACAAATACATGAGTGAAAATTCAAAAATATCCCCCTTGAGCATGCACTAGATGATAGTGGAGAGGAACAACTCTGTTTTACAGAAGAAACCTCCAGCAGAACCAGGCTAAGGGTAAATGGAAATATGTCTTGACCACTTGGGGTGAGTGGAAGGGGAAAGAGGAAAAAAAAGAGCAAACAGGTAGCATGGCCAGCAACTTCCTGATGCTGTCAGCCAATAGGACCTGGACCAAATAATTTCATTCCATGCTGAAAACCTGGAAAATTCACAAGAGAGAACCTGTAAACTCAAGTGCATGAGAGGAAAAACAAAGACACAGAGGACTGCAGTGATTTTTTAGGGAAAATACTTGAATCTTGTCAGCACGACTGAAGCCTACACACTGACCAAACATTTAAATGTGCTTTCTCGGTGGATTGTCTAAGGACAACTAGTAATATACGGATACAGTTTAGTCATACAAACATAAGCTTAATCATAATTTTAACCACATCACTTTGGTAACCACTTTATACAGGTGGGGAAAGGATCTAAGGTTTACAGGTCAATGCATATAAGGACAAAAAACAAGGAAAGGTGGCAAAGACAGAGGGATGGAGGAAAGGCGATGTAGGGAAAAAACACTGAGTCTGAGCGATGGAGGAGCGTGGTTGTGGCTGATAGTGGCTATCAGCAGCCGACACGCATCACAAAACAACCAGCACTGAGATAAAGGCTGCAGCAAGCTTTGTTCTCTACATCAGCACACACATTTGTGCCCATGCCCTCACACACACCAGGTAATATACCCACTCACAAACTCCACTCTACAGCAAAACACACAAATTTGTGCATGGTCATAAAAACTCTAACTTGCCTGTCATCAATTTCCAGTGTCTTCTGTGTTCAGTCATTATAAACACTCTGGGACTAAGAGTGATGATGTGACCGGCTTTTCTGCTCACACTGGTCACCATTTTCCTTGGAGCGTGCTAGACCAATCAAACTGTAGAAGACACACACTTGCATGCACAATGACGGATGGAGTGTAGTAGGCATACTAGAGGGAGGGTACTCCACACTGATAGATAGCAGAACTGAGGGAGATGACAGAGAGAGCAAAGCTGCTGTTGTTCTCTCTCTCCAGTCTTTGCTTCTGGCTAAATTTTCACTCCCC
>OMLM01000564.1:69078-112572 GCA_900302695.1 Helostoma temminkii
ATAGTAAAACTGCATCCATCAGCGGCCAAGTCTTTTTGAAAGTAAGCACAGTGGGCACACTGCATACAGTTCTGCTGTGCTTCTGAAGAATCTGAGGAATGCTTTTACTCTGCAGGCCATCATGCTGAGTCTTTAACACACACACACACACACACACACACACACACACACACACACACACACACACACACACACACACACACACATAACTAGACAGAGCATTTTGCGTTTATTTAAATTGGTCTGTTAAGCAGATGTGCAATATCATCATGAAAAAACTTGAGTGAAAACATGAGACATCTTTATAAACACATACAAACACATTTTTGTGTTGACCGTGGCACTGAGGAATATAGTGGGTGCCTTTCTTTATGTGAGGCTGCACCTGGTATAAATTTGACTTATGTATTGCAGGACTGCTCTCAATGCCTAGAAACAGAACAGACACCCCCACATGTAAACACACACACAAAATCCTAATCATTCAAAATCAGCGTTTTATGGCAGAGGCACAGGAAATAATGACAAATAGATGCCAAAGAGGCTCTCTCAATTCTCTTAGTGGAGAATCACTCTCAGTGCTTGTTATCTCTGACCACAGACATACACTTTCCCACATGCACAAGCAAAACCAGACATCAAAAGTGGTCCTTCAATTGTAATTTTTTTCTGTCTGTCTCTCTCATTTCAGAAATCTGGTCTTTCACCATTGATTGTTTAGTAGAACTATATATATGCCCTAAAGACATTCTCTATTTCCCAAATGTAGTGTGTTAATTTATAGTAGGTTGCCAACATAATAGAATCCTTCCTCTGTTTCCAAACAGAAGTAGCAGCACACTCACGAATGCTGTGTGTGTGTGTGCAGAGATGTGTGTACAGGGGTAAAGTCTCGGTCAGCACTCCTGTCTATGCTCTAGTATGGATGCAGTGAAATACCATCATCTAGGCAAACATAAAATCAATGGTAGCTATTAATTAGTCTACCTCTGACTGCCCTTGCTGATACACTTATACACACAAATAGAAGAGGCAGACGTTATATCCGGTGAGCTGTTTACAGTGAATTGGATTTTAAAGAATAGAAGCAGTGAATAGGGAGACTTGTAGCAGAGCTGTAAGTGCACACAACAGACTGGAAACTGGAAAAGTGCCAGGATATTACATATACACTTCCAAGGTAAAACTGAGAGGAAGTGCTTGGCAAAGTTACTTAGACTGATAATATCTCATATCTTACATTTCACAACTTTTTCCCGGTTGTTATGAAAGCCATAACTTGAACACAGGTGTTGAGCTAAGCACTGCAGGTGCAGCAGTTCAGATTTCTGTCTGTTTACCTTGTTCTTGGTGTACTACTGAAGATTATGAGTGGGTGCTGCGTCAGTGTTTTCCAGCACACATTTCAAAATAACTGATAACAGACAAACTATAACTCACTTATATGAATATCTGGCAGTAGAAAACAGGAATGAAAAAAGACAGAAGATCATTGTGAAGGTAGCCTAAAAAGCACTGCGGTGTGATGGAAATAAACATTATCCAGCTTGTCCTGTCTATTCCATTAATGTCAACACAGCTGCAGAGGCAATTTCTAAGAGCTGAAACACTTCCCTGAGAGTTCTGGATCTCTCTCTAATAATCCTAGATGCACCATTTCTAATGGTGTTGCCATGGTACTGAGTGCTGAATCACACAATGACAGTAGTAAATTATAAAGTTGGATAGTTTTGAGCAACCGACTGTAAAACATGGACAAATGACACCTTTGCTGTGGTAACATAGCAGCTTGAGGCACTGTAGCTTTCCATAGCAACACAATTCAAATACAGTTTTGAAAACATACAAAAACACAAAGGTACATTCATTTTTTTCAGTTGTGCCTGCAGATGCACATGATATATCTACTGCTTCCATTCATGCCAGAAAAACTAAGAAACTTCCCAGGGTTATTGTTCGGCCAGATCAAAACAGTTAAGTTGAGTTGTGCTTGTTAGTGTGGTGCCTCACCTTGTGCTGATCAGTCCAATACAGGAAGTAACCTTTAGGGTCGACTGTTAAAGTCACCGGGGTCACATTGGTAGAATCCTGTAGGAAAGCAAAAAATAAAAGCAGAAAAGACATCTGGAGTCAATGAGTGCATCTCTTTGTGCCTGTGTATCAGTGTGTAGGTTTTCAAATGCATGCTTTTGTGTGTATAGCAAAACAACAAATAAATTAATTTCGATGAACAAAGTGTAGTTTTTGTGATACCACATGCATACCAGAATCTGAAATGACATTAAAGGAGCTGTTTATGTTGTAAGCATGCACACAATCCTTTCCTTCTAGGGTACTTTCCCCACCATGACCTGGCTTCACTACAAATGGCCAAGTAGCCTGGTGTGTGCGTGTGTGTGTTTTGAGACAACTGCAATCATGAACTGCTAGTTGTTTTGCAGCTGATGCTTTTTTCCCTCTTGTAACAGACAAATCCTTTCCCACAGTCCCCACATACAGACGGCTCCAAGTCACACACAAACACACGCACAGTTTGACCGTGAGGCATACATGGCAACCCAGGTATTATTGGATGCTTCTATAAAAAGACAGAGCCTTTGCTTTCTGTGTCCACAGTGGCTATGGTTCATATGAACAGTAGCATGTTGTCCCTTTCAATCAGCCATGGCTATGTGATCAGACAGATGGAAACCGCATTTGCGGTGCAGAGCAAGAAAATCTTCAAAGTGTTTCATGGAGCTTCTAATGATGTTCCTGTCACAGCATTGTGAGACAGAACTAATGGTCTGCATCTGCTACACGCTTGTGATAACCCTATGTCACTTGAAGTGCATGTTATCACAAAAAGGTTTGAACTTGGAGCTGGTACACAGTGGAAGAGTCTGAGTTGAGGTGTACAATTAGTACATGATTTCATCCTGTCTAAATAAGACAATCCAGCATGTGTATGCTGTATGACAAAACTGAAATATCCACTTAGAAACTGAAAACACAAAGATAAAAGGGAGAAGAAGTGAGTGAAAACTATATGAGCGATGTTTGATGCTGGAAATGGTAAGCAGCCGCATCAGAGGCATTTGCTACAGTGACGTTTACTATGGCAACCCACAATTCCCATGAAATCTATTAGTGACTCAAGAGGAATAGTTTTGGCTCTATTCACATAGCAGCACAATCTTTGGAGGCTTGACTGAATGACAAAAGAAACAGTTCATACCACTGAACACAAGCTGCACACACACACAAACAATATTTACGGTCTGAGGGCAGGAAATATCCTTATGTTTGCAGTTAATAGACATAGCATCTAATACCAATTACACCCCATATCTCTGGTCTCCACTTATGTTACAATCCACAGGTCCATTTCTGTTGTTTAATTTTAATATCTCTTTTCTATCCTCCATGAATCTCTCTCCATTAATAACATTACAAAGCAAAGTGTTTTTGTATTTCCAATAAACCAAGTCAAGAATCCACTCAGTAGGCAAAATACGGCAATTGATGCATTGTCTGTGATGACAGAGATAAAGAATGAGGATTGCTTGACGGTACTGAGATTCTGCCTAATGATGTGAGAGCAGTCATTTTCACCAGCGTCTTTCTTAATGTCCTTACTCTCCATGGCCACCACTACAAACACATTAAGCCATTATGGACTCTTAGCAAAGATTTCCTCATGGGTCTGCACATTTACAAAAAACATAAGTACTTATAACATTGTGGATAAGACTTCAGAGTGATTTGCTGATATCACTACTTGTAAGTACCAGGAGTGGCACTGCTTGTGCTTTTTATTATCATTTGACCATTTTGAGGATTTTTGTTCATTAATGGAAAGACATCAAGCAGCAGCGGCCTGCTATTTGACAAATTAAGATGAGATTAGTGACCAACTTGAAACAGTACTAACACCCCGAGGAAACAGATCCTCAACAAGAGACGCTGTCATAATTTTTAGTGAAGAGCATGTACCATTAGCCATCACCTGAGGGGGTGTGAGCTCAGAATATTTCTAGCTTCTACACTAATGACACATCTTACTACTTTTAGGGGGTTTTAGGTTCCCCATGGGGCGTGATAATATTTTATTCAACACACAATGGACAAAAGTGCCTGATACAAGTGTAAATTAATATAAATCTGTTTACACAGACTCATTTACACTTTGACTTATTTCAGATCATGCCTGTCACTGGCAGTCATCTTTAAGATGAAAATGAATGTCCCTGTCTTAGAAGGTTTGGATGTCTGCCAATTCTACAGGTTAGGAAAAATCTATTGGTGCTGAAATTGAGCTGACTAACAAATAATAACAAAATCCGGAAAATGTTTTAATATATAACTATTTCTTAAGCTGCAGCAGCAGCCAGTTGTCGGCAAGTGGCAGCGACAGAAGTACAAGGTGTGTATGTGGATGTATGTGTGCGGAAGCTTGGGACGGTCTGTGACTTTGAGGCTTTCACAAACATTTCAAGATGTTTTCTGCTTGCTCTTCTACCCATTTTCAAAAGTCAACGACTGCAGTGCTTCTCTTAGGGTCACAACAATGCCATACACACAATCAAAACTTTACACTATTTTTGTCTACACTGCAATAACATCTGGAATATTTATACACTAAAACGCACACACAGTGAAATACTGGAATGAACTGTATTGTACAATTTTGTGTGTAGAGACGTTAGAGTGAAGCAACATCCAAAGCCACGATGAAATGGCAATTTATTATAGCTTTTTCTCTCACTGTCTGTCTTTACTCTGTGATTCTTTCCATTAAATGATACAAAGAGGAAAGAGGAAGGAAAGAGTGCATGGGAAATTAAACAGAACACGTGTGTGAGTCTGTTAGAGGGTGTATGTTTTTGCAGGAAAGGCCTGGTGCGCATTTGGATCTGAAGATATGGATCTCATGTACAAACTGCAGTACACAAAGAAAGCTGTCAAAGAAAAATGCAACCTATCCACCCAAGGGCAGCTATTAGTAATTACAACTTAGTAAAACATTCACGTTATGTTATATAAACTTAAGACGGATGATTGACAGTGTTTTGAGGTGTGCATCATTTCCTCCAATGCCATCTGTACAGACCTTATTCACACTCCTTTAAAACTGCTCCACAATTGACTGAATCACCTAAGACCATTAATATGAATATGTCATATGTATTTGGTAGGATGATCTCAAAAGCAAATCATATCCCAAATATCACTTATATTAAAGTAACAGAAAGGCAGTGCCTACCATCAAATCTGTCTATGCTGATTGAGATGATTTACTGTGATCACATCTGATAACAGTATAGTTTAGTTCACCCCACAGTTACAGGTGAGCCAGTTTTGATTAAAGGAAAAGAGCAGCCTGTTTCACAAAATGAAAGTAACGACTGTAAGCATATTTAAATGTTCACACAATAAACATGCATCAAGGCAGGACAAGCCAGAGGAATGCAAACAGTTATTCAAATGACATGGGTTGTGGAAAGATGTCACAACTATCACATAAAGTTCCATTTCAGAAATTAAAGGGATATTGTACTGAGCATGACATTTAACAACCATTAAACCTAATACGTTCATGCAATTTAAAATCAATTGTTAGTGCAACCACTATACACTCATTGGTGACTTTATTAGGAACACCTTTACGTTCTAATACACTAGTTATACTATTGCAAGGTTATTATTTCTCAGTGGCACAGTTGCTATATTGGATTGCACTGTTATACCCGTGTACCTTATAAAGTGGCCAGTGAGTGTATTTTAATTCTCTAATGGTTGTGTTGATTTGTTGTTTAAGGCGCAGTGCAGACATATCTGCCTCTTAAAAGGCTGCTACTGTTATGTTTTACGGGGTTCTCAACAGCAGTGTGCAATCAATTTTAATCAAGGTCATTTCTCTACAGCTAGATAACTAGTGGCATGCAATAATGATGACAAAATAAATAAATAAATATAAACAAACAAACAAATCAACACATCGTTATACAAGTCTTGCCCGGCGGCCACACTGGTAATCCGTGTGTTACGTGTAGTTAATTGATAAATCGTCCAGTGAAAGGGTTTATTTCACATCTTTAATTTAATTTAAAGAGCGGGCATGCATTCTCACACACAAGCTCCTTCACTCAGCCGCTTACATACACACATAGGCGTGCGAAATATTGGGAACTGTAAACAAAGTACATGTCACTAAACACTGTTGCTGCTGTATTCTTCATTCCTACAACCAGCAATGCAGGCAGTCCCTGTCAGTGCGGTCTCCACCGACAATTAAAGGCACCGGCTACTGTTGCATGGGTAGCCTATATAATTTTTAATAGAACCCTGTGTTATATACATGCATATACAACGCGCAAGAAATTATCCGATAATGAAAAGATTGACTGCCACACTGGTCATTACTTACATCGTCCCATTTCATAAATTTGTTGCCCTTTCTCAGGCTCTCAGGCACGGACACTGGCTTGAGCTGCAGCGCATGAACTCCAGGCTGTGCCCCTGCCATTGACTCATCTACGCTTCTCGACGCACGGCAGGGATTGAAATGAGTCAGTTTCTTCTCTTCTACTCTTATTTCTCTTCCTCTCCTTTGTAATCAGTTTGGAAGCAGGCTAACGGAAGCCCACTATTGCTGCCAGTATGTCATGCCCACACTGACGGCGGCGGTGGCGCGTCTCTGCTTTGGAGAGCTGTGGAGGCGGACGCAGGCGCAGCGGACCGTGGCCACTGACTGCCTGACTGAGCGACATGCAGCTAATGCGAAGACAAGGAGAGAAAGACAGGGAGAGGAGGAGGTGTAGGGGGATCTGAATGAGTTGCACGTCTGGTTTCAAATTGTAAGTTAATGCAGGGACAGGATCAATGATGAAGTGATCTAGCGCCTCCGTGCGTTCGAGGCAATATGATGGTCACAAGTTGCTCAAAGCTTAAAGCAGATGAGACTCTAGGGATATGAAAAACTTCAATTGATGACACACTTTGGGCAGGTGTAAGATGTTAATTTTTTTAAATTCATAATGCAACTTATTTTCTTGTTTCTTTGGTAGGATTTGTGTTTATCACATGACCCCTAAAGACAGTAGAATGAAGCTGCTACAGGAAAACAGCAGTCCAGAGTCCTACTGGGGGAACTAGTAGGAACAGCCACTGAGGACAACAAGGTCATGTCCATTGTGCATGTCCTTTAATATAAGTAATCAGCCCAGACCCACCAGTGAGAATGGACGGCGATTTATGTTTCAATGCCCACACATGGCTGTGGGCCTTTCTGCTTCTTCATGAATAAACATCTTCAAAGTTCTGTGAGTCAAGAGTGCGTCACCACCTATAGGCCTTTTTTTGGTTAAACTTTCTTAATAAGTACAACTTTAAACCCCTCTGGGTTTGTACCACCTACACTGTTTATCCGTTTCCAAAAAGGGACCACAGACAAAGCAGGCATACTTGTGTCCTCCAGTTTTCCCTTTGTATGCTCCTGTGGTCAGTCACTGGCCAGCGCTGACCGTCAGACATGTCAAACTTGTCAAACTTGTCAAACTTGTCAAATCTGTCAAATTCTGAGTGGTACTTTTTATGTCACTTGTGTCACTAGTCACTAGCTGGTTTGAGTTTGCTTCCTGTCATTAATGATGGATTAGCAGTGACGGTTTATGGACCATGTCCCGATTGCAGTCACCGTTAGGTGACAGCTTTAGAAAGTGAGAGAAAGAAAAGTAAAAGCACAAAATCATGAGATTCACAAGAAACCAAATTAAAAGACAATATTTTCTGATGAGTCACAAAGTAGAAACAACTCTGCCAGCAAGAAAAACAAATGTACAGGATACCATTGTTTTCACACTGCAAATGAGTCATTGTTATCCTCCATGCCTTGGAATTTGGTATCCGTCATCTGACTTCCTATCAGCTCTGAAATTTCAACTAACTCTAAAACAGCACTGCCGTAAAGATAATAATTGGGTTGTTATTTTATAAAAGCATTTAAGATGACAAATTTCCTATTTCCTTCATTCCAAGCTTTAAAATTAAGTCATCCATTGTCAATAAGTGATTTTTAAATGTTAATGGTGATACAGGAAACAGTGTCAGAAGTGATATTATGAAGGCATTTATAAGCAAACTACATGTTATTACTGTTGTACTGTGTTCTTAAACAAGCAACCTCACTAACATAGTCAGAGAGTTAAAGTCATTTTTCAGAAACTCTGTTCTTGTCCCTGAAAGCAGCAGGGCACAATTCCTAAATTAGCATTACTCCACTGTGTGTGTGCAACATTTTCCCAGTCTCTTCAAGATGGTGTTGATTTTACAAACAGTATCCTTTTGGGAGAGGAGACAGGAGGCTAGGCTTGTCGCTGTACACAAAAGATATGAATTAATGGACAGGAGATGACAGGTAAGTGATAAACTTAATGGATATAGGTCATTGATGTAGACTAGAGTGAATACAGGTAATGATAAGCCAGGGACAGAAGAGAGGATGGATGAGTGTAGATGTGGAAAGGCAGGTTAATTGGAGATATCTAAGCAGGTGAGTGTGACACAGGATGGCTGCTGAAAACAAGATGGTGGCACCCTCAGTGCCTAAAATGTTCTCTTAGGTTTTCATACGCTAATATCCCTCCAAAGTAAAAGCATCAACACACAATTCGTCAGGGTCAGTAACAGGCTTACAGGTCAGGTACAAGATGGCTGGAAGGTAGAAACTGAATAAGCTGAGCTGACAATCTGGCAACTTGCAAAGAGCCACAGACCTGCTCATAGGAGGAGAGTAAACAGGTTAAAACAAATCAAACTGATTACAATGACAGTGAGCAGGGAGAGAGCAGGAGCAGGAAGTTGACCATGTCCATATCGGGAACCGAGTGCCAGGCTGGAGACCAGGTTTTCTTGAAGGAACTTTAAGATATACGTTGATCTACAGTATCAGTTGGTGCTACTTTCATGGTGGAAATCTCCAGTATCATTCAAGACTTGTCAGTCCAGATATATTAAAAATGTTTCCTGATGGAAGTATAAGTGCCCCAATAGAACCATTCATATGAATGGACCTGCACTTTGTGCTCTTCTGTTAAATATATCCCTGCTTACATGAAGCTTTCAAGGATACAAACAAAAGTCAAACGATAGTACATGCCTGAATTACATTTGAGGAAATAATATTCAATTCATTCTTTCTGGGTGATAACATCTAATTTTATTCAGGTCAAGATTCTTGCTTAAAAGGCTACTTGCTGATGAAAACGTTTTGTATTCAAGACAAGACCCAGAGATCTGTAACATTCAAGATCAGTTGGAGGTAAATGGCAATGTAATCCTCACACTGAACATCCAACTTTGCTTCTGACCCTCAGTCAAACAAGTTTGCAGAGACTGCTATTTGCGGTATAAAGTATCCCTCAACAGGCCCTTACATTGACACTGGTGTGGCAGTGAGATGGGTGATTTGCTTCATATGAGGTGATAAAAGAGAATGAGTAGTGGCACAATATTGTGTGAGGATTTCTACAGGCACAAGAGAAGGAACAGGTGTTCTCGAGCCACTGCCTGTTGGAGATTTCATTGTCAATATTAACTCAAGGTGCTGCTAAGCTGCACATTCACTATACTACAAAAGAAGAGGATTTGCAATCAGAAAGTCACAAAGACATAGATACATTTGAGAAGAATTTAACCAATAGAATTAATATTACCATGATGATAAATCATAAGGTGAAGAGACTACTCTGTGTAAGATAGAAGAAATTAAAATAAACAACTGCAGGCCTATAACTTCAGTCTATTGATTGTTTGGCCTATCTTTAATCTTTTAAATCTTGTAAAAAATATTTTTAAATTTTTTTTCATACACTTTCTGCTTTAGTGTCATTTAGCACAAAATTTATTTTATCATCAATATCGTATATTTATGTTGTTTGACATACACTGAAATATGTATATATATGAAATATATATGAAATATATCCATTCAGTGCATCATCTTTCACCTTGTATCATAACTGATCAAAGTTCAAGCCAGCTAGGAATCTATTATTAACATTAATAGATCAGATAGGGTCAATTTTGTCAGAAATTCAGAGTTCTGTGCCATCACTGCTGTAACCAAATACATTGCAGTTCCAATGAACCGACTGGATCTGACAGGATGCGTAAATATTTTTTTCTACCACACAGTCAAATAAACCTGAGATGGTTTTTAATACCTGAATCAAACACTGGACGTGACAAGAGAACTGAGAACTACAATTTATTAAAGGGGTCTGATTAAGGTGATACCCCAGCAGTACCATACAGTACAAATGCAGTACATTAGCAGCACCTAATGGATACCTCTTGCCACTGCACATTCTCAAGTATGATTCACACTGTTCATGTTTCACATTTATCAATATGATATATCCTGCCATTTTACATTTTACATTTACAACAATTTAAAATATATCAAATACAATATAAAACCCACAATACCTTCATATATCCTATATCTACTACAGCAATAATTAAACGTTTTACATGTTAGGTGTATTCAAAATAATTGTAAATTCAGACTATATAATTTAGTTTGAGAGACTAAACTCAAGCATGCCCTACTGAGAATTCACATCTAACTCTTACTCATTAGGGGGATATAAGTCTACTGCCTGTGGCTTACAGTGACATCCATCCAATAAAACTTTGGTAAAATTGACAACCTGTATGTTATGTACCAACCACAGAGACAGGAATTAAATACTACAAAACCAAGAAGGTTTAACTATTGTTTTTATTCACCTATGTAAGGGAAAGTAATCTGAGGGCATTCCTGCTAATTTTGTAACTACAGTCTATTTACTTGCGAATTATGAATCCATCAACTTTGGAATTCTAAATGGGAGGTGTTCAAAGAGTACTTCTGGCACTTATAAAACAGTGAGTAAGTTCTGGCATGTCTAACTACTACTTAGTGAATACGAGCTCTTCAAAGAAACCAGGGATGTGGTTTGTTGCCTATAAAAAGACCAAAGCCATACAATGTAGCAAGTTCACCAACAGAGAGTGCTGTGGCATAACGTTACCCTAGTGGCTAGCCTCTGCTTACTATTAAGTATAATCCTTCTCTGAAGGTTCAGGAACTTCATTGTCCATTTGATCCAAATTCCTGGTAACTAAAATAACATAGAACATGTGCAGTGAAAACGGATATGTTAAAAACAGTTTGCAGAGGGGACCTAGGAATGGTAATTCATGTCAAATAATGAGTTTGAAGCAAAACGCTGACCCTCTTTTGCCCCCAACCTGAATCGTCTGATACAAAAATGTGTTTTTTGACATTATTCACACCTGAACATTTGCAATGACCTTGTGGGCAAGACAGGAGAGGTTTTAATATGTCTCGTTTCTTTCTGTGTCCGTGTAACTGAACACCTCTACTACTTCTATTGTCTTATCTGAGATTGAGGAGGGAAAGAACTGGCAGGTGTTCTTAGCCTCAGGCTACAGACTTCAGAAATGAGAAAAATAGAGGGTGGTAGTTGGAATGAAAGGGAGCAGGCACGCATGTATGCATAAATACACGCACACGGCAATACACACAAACGCATGCAAAGCATATACTGTGGCCCACATGTCTGAGTATGTTGCAAGATCACAGTCAGTGCTGTTACATGTAGTGTAAACATGTCTGAGGGTGTGTATTAAATACTCATTACAGAGGACTGGGTAAGCTCTCTGAGAGACTGGGAGAGAAAACAAACAAACCCCACGGGGTGGCTGAGAGGGATGGTGAGGGGCCAAGGGAGGCCTCTCCCAGTGTAATTCAAGTTCAATAACTGACCCTTAACCTCGCTCTAACTCAGGTTACACAGTTCTAGTGAGACAGATTATAGGCACAGTTACCTCACAGCTGTGGATACTATATACCTCAACAGAAGCTTCACACACACACACACACACACACACACACACACACACACACACACACACACACACACACACACACACACACACACACACACAGTACCGAAAACAAAAAAAAGGTCAGTTGGTAATGTCAACATTCAGCTAAGTATTCTTGAATATCAAATGGCAAAATGGATGACAGGTTCCCAATCTGCACACCTTTTGGTATGATGTAAAGAAACTAGGACCACACAGAGCCCTTTCACAGCCAGGAAGCAGAAGACATCATTCACCTGCAGAGCTGCAGCTGGGCAAGTTTCACTCTGTCATAAAGAACTCATTAACTATGTGTCAGAATGATCACAGAAAGAAAACACAGCTACGTCAAAGCACTAACAAATATTAGTAATTGTTCCATTTCCACCTCTGCAGTTAAAGAATAATTAGTGTTTTCTTTCAGAATTTCACTGGAGCAATTGGTAAAATTCCTCAGTTATGAACATAACAGATAAAAGTAGTGGAGAGGATTGAAAGCCTATGTATTATATACATTGTTATATGTGAATGATCATGCTTGCAAGCA
The DNA here is from genome assembly GCA_900302695.1 of Helostoma temminkii. Classification (NCBI taxonomy): domain Eukaryota; kingdom Metazoa; phylum Chordata; class Actinopteri; order Anabantiformes; family Helostomatidae; genus Helostoma; species Helostoma temminkii. Next base: position 81,542 of record OMLM01000564.1, read on the forward strand.
AAGAAACTATCACAAAATCATGAAATATTTGCAATTTGTAAACAAAACTTGTGTTTGAATTAACATTCACTTTAATCTATGCATCTGCCACATGAATTCAAATTTTGAAACTTCCAGATGAGGCCAGTAGAAGGGTTGCAGATGCCATGGTTGTGGCCACAACCTAAAAATGGTTCACATCCCATGCTGTGTTAGCATAACCACAGTCACATGTTTGAGGCAGAAACTGAGCAAATGGGGGAGAATGAGATGTAGCTACTGAAATCTCATTTTTTCTGTAAACAATAACAAGACATGACAAACAACAAAGAAATGTCTGGGCAAAATCAATTCTCATTCATTTTGACCACTTCCATTGCAGCTGGGCATTTCTTTGGTTAAGAGACAGGCTCGGCCCAGACATCTGTGCCTTTGGGCAACTCCTATTGTGTGATGGAACAGTAGATGGGGCTGCAGGTCTGTAACATTACAACAGAACAGAGTCCAGCTATTTAATCTAGTCTGCTTGTCTCTTAAGTCATTTTTCTTTTCTTTTTCTTTCTACCTGTCCCTGTGGGCTCAATATTTATGGATTGGTAAAACCAACATGGAATAGGGAGTTGACCAACATATCAAGTGTCAAGGTCTTGTTGGAAAAGTCCTAAATTTGTATCATTATGAACCATCCTCTGGGGAGATGATGAGGCCAATTCAAACCATCTCCACACAGCTGGAAGAAAAAAGTGGGCTGTTTTCTGTAGAATAATAAAATGGAGAGAATAATGTTATGCCTCTTCAGCCATTTGTCATTTTCATTGTCATAGCTTGCCAATATGGCATTCCCCTAATCATCTTTAAATTACACATTGTCCAACTGTCATTTCAAACTGGCATCTTCAGACAAAGCAAAAGGCATCATTGTGTTTAAAAGAAAACCAGGATTTATCAGACCCCTGCACCTCCCACTGTGACTTTACCATTTAGTGTGTTTGTTATGAGTAGATCTGCAGCAATGCACAAAGGGTCTATTGTCCATGCGCTGCTATGGCACAGATCCAGAGAGGGCGTAAAACTCCTGTCTGCTCTGATAGCAATCTGTAGCTGTAAAACCCTTTCCCAATCCCTACATGCAGCAATGCCTCAGTGCTGACTAAGCCTAGGCCACACTAAGATGCTGATCTAAGGTCAGTTTCGTGCCCCACAAATTGTTTTAAATGCAGGATTAGGTGGAGGTAAGATAGGCATAGGTCTGTGCCTAAGGCCAGGTGTTGAGTTCAGGTATCAGGCTTTGTGCTGTGGTAGAGCATTTTCCCTTCAAGTGGGCCTAAATCCTTTAAAGAAAGAAAATGTTGATGTTTACATCCTAGCTATGACCCCCTCTTGGCCTCTGTGCTCAAGCATTCCTGCCATAGCTGTGACATCTAGCTAAGCTTTAGGACACCAGAGGGATAGGGAAAACAACGCTTAATCACAGCCACAGGGCACCTCCAATATAACAAAGCAACCCCTTAACCCTTCTGTGCTTGTGTGTGTTCATAATGCATGTAAGCATGTGTGTGTGCGTGTGTGTGTGCGAGAGAGAGAGATGAGTTCTGTGCTTAGATTGCTAGGTGCCTTGGTTTTTAAAACAGGGACTCTGGGGCCAGGGCATGTTAAGTCTGAGTCACCTTTATTTTCTCAGAATCAGTATTGGGCTTGGGCAGGAATCCTGTTCAGCTAATCACATGTAATTCCACACAGATCAGGTATATTTACTGTACACCTGGGAGGGGATTCCCAACATAATATAAGGTGAATAAAGCTGTCAAGAGAAAAACATTATGCTGTGAAAAATCATTTAAAAGCACATTTGGCTAGTTGATCCATAGCGCTATATATACAATTTTAATGTGTTACCTAAGGTAAGTGTGAACAGTTTATACAACCTATATATACCCCCCAACCTATATGGTATATATAGGTTGTATATAGGTTATAACACACCACAGGTGTGAAATGTAGTCCCATCCCTGTTTTTCTGAATATCTACATTCCCTATCAGTGTCACAGAAAAACAAGATTGTTGATAAATGCTTTCATCTGTGTAGTAAATTTTGATTTGTTGGTGGATGGCTGTTAGTGCACGGTTCTGGCTGCGGACTGCTGAGCTTCGAGAGATAGGTCAACACAGGTCAACCGAGTCCAGCTAAACAAACACACACTATCAAAGAGGAAATTTCCTCTCCAATCTGCAAGTTTTCTCTTTGCAGTTAGTGTACATCCCAAGGGATTAAAAAATGGGTGTGTGCAAGTGACTTTTAGTTCAAGACAACTTTGGTAATTGGTCACAATGAATAAGAGTTGAGTTGAGGCCAAAGCTATAATGAGCAGAGAGCATAAAAAATTAATGATTTGAATGTTGATATCTTTGAATCCCAATTTGTTTTGTGAGGACCTTGAGAATTTCTTGTGGAATAAAGGTATTTGATTGGCTATGTTGTGTTTAAAAATGCACTCAGAGTTGCTAGTGTTACATTTTCATCTCATGCTAAGTTAAACCCAGCAAAGGGACTGCATGAGGCCATGTCACACAGCAATTGACTACCAGTTACGGTTTAGCTCTAAAACCTTGCAACGTTTCAAATTGCTTCTCAGCCATAATTCCTTCATCCCCTTTGACTCAATTACCTGTCACCTCCCCAGACAAAGCAAACACTACAAGGCCTATTTCTTTTGCAAACATACACATATGTATATGTATGCACAAACACCACATGAGCAAACCAACTTGTGCCCACACACATACACACACACACACACACAGATGTGCACATTTGCTCACACTGGAGGACAATACAACAGTTCTTATGGTTGCTAGGAGCTGTTGTCATTTATGGTAGGATAAGGTTGCAGACTTAGTGCCGCATGAGTGTCTTCCTACCAGGTGATAAACGTTTGCAGACAGAGCTCTTCTCGTTGAACTAGTGAAGATATTCAGCAGAATGCACAGCTCAGAGAAGACACCTGCATGTTTAGAATATATGGACAGAGGAAGGATATAGGTTAGTTAGTAGGTGGTATTTTTCTGTTAAGGCTGGCACAACACTTTCTGGACAGATCAGGACTTTGAATGAAATTTAATATACAGTATAAGGATAAAGTTGTTGAATATCTACCATCATGCTTGCCAACAATATGAAATATTGTCAAACATTTCACTCTACATGCAGATTTGTTATTCTTACATTATACTCCTTACATTTCATTAAGTCAAGAGGACTCATTTTGTATTTAACTGTATGTTTTCTGTGCTTTCAGTTACACAACAGATCATCTTTTTCTTAACACAGTTGGAAGGAAATAATTGCCAGGGTAGCACTGTTATGTCATGGAGTAGAATCTCCTTTTCACTGTGCTTGTGTGCATTGTAATGCTATATCCATATAACTGGGTACAATGGATGATGAAAGTAGAAGAGCATGAGCATTTCTTAGCAGGTGTTCATGCTTTAGTAACCTGTGCGTCATGGAGTAGACCTCCCCCGCCATGCTGCAGAGATTTTTTATCGCATACAAGCCAACAGGGGGTGGTATGAATGCAGGGCGAGTCACTTCCATCTGCCTTGTCCACTTAAATTAGTGGGGCCTCGCATCCAGCAGCATCTGGTTCCAATATGGAGCCAGGCGGAAGGGTGGGTGCCTCACTGTGCGGCGGAAAATACAGCCTACTGTACCTTTAAATAGCCCTCAGGAGGCTAGGGACGGATGCTGGCCCTATCACTCTATCCCAAGATTCTTTGTATCTGGCCTAACACTTCTTCCCTTTGAAAGAGGACAAATGTACAATTAGGCAGGAATGCCTGCAATGCTGTTTTCCAAGTGCGTGTTCGCAGAGCTGGCTGGAGCAAATGGCAGCTCAACTGGTAAGAGGTTACATGTCGTCAACCTCCCTCACTGTTCCGCGGTGACATGCACCGTCTGACCCTGGCCAGGCTGGGTTTCTCCAGTTCTGCTGGTCCATGTTTGGGTTAGCCTCTTGTTGTTCTGGTTCTGCTGCAGTTCGCGGAGCCAGATCTCTGTCAGCGCTACTCTGTGGCACAAGTCTTTAAAGATCCCTCCTCCTCTCCTTTTTCTTTTTTCCCTGGATGAGAGGCACTTCAGAGCTTAACCATAATTCAAAGGTTTCCATCTCAACCATAATTCACACTGTGCTCTACCCTAACTAAAGGGGCTGTCTGTAACTACGATGATTGCATGTTTGTCAAACGAATTGTCAGTGCAGCAGAATCAGAAGGAGGAAGACAGCAGGGCCAGAAACATGATGATGACACACTTACACACAGGAACGTGCACACTAGAATCATCCTATAGTATTATGTGATCTGTAGGAATAACATAAAACAACAATAAAGACACCACTGTCCACATAAATGTATATAAACACTACAAAGATATTAGTTGTTGCTGGGTGTGTGGTAGTGAAGTAGATCCAGAGTTTAGAGGATGATGAAGATCAGTTTCACCCCACTTAGGATTCATACCACTGACATGCTCATCATGTGAATCTACAGCTACTATCTTATTATAGTGTATATAAAAATACAATGCAACAAAGATTTGAATACGTTTAAAATGTTTCCCAAAAGGTTGCAAAGCAGTTTCAACAAAAGAGGGGATAGTCTATGTAATCCTGTACATATATCTACCCTGCCCTTTGTCTGAAAATATATTGACAGAACAATCTCTGTTCAAAGTACATTTTAAAATGATGCAGATGGAAAACAGGCTAATTTAAAGTGATAAATATGATCATGTCAGATTAACAAGATTTCCAATTAGTCACAATAACATAGGGAAAAATATACAAAAGCAAATGTACTATACAAAAACCCACAAACTTTTTAAGGGGCCCTCCGGAGGCTCTTTTTTTGAATTTCCTGAGCACAGGCATTAGCCATGAGGGAGGAGAACATGAAGTGAGAAACGCAGTGCAATCAGATAAGACTGATGACAAGGCAGAGAGAATCGATGACAAATTTTTGACAGCTTTGGCCTGTGTCTTCAGACCTAGCCCTCCTGCTGAAATATAGATCGCAGTGTACCTCCAACACACACACACTCCTACACTGACAGGTCTGCAGATACTTGTGTAACATGTGAGTGATTAGACAGACAAACCGCTGTAAACCACTATAGTGCCCATGTCAGAGCAGAGATGACCATCTGAAATATGTGGATTTTTGTGATTCAAAATACTTGAATACAAGAACTATTACCTCTGTAAATCTCAATGTTCACACTCACTGCCATGGTTACAAAATCCTTGCCCTTTGACCTTATGTGTTGGACTGCACACACGCACTGCTCGACAATCAAAGGCCATATCCAAAACAGCAGGAGGTAACATTTTGTCTTCCTGCTTCTCAAATGGGATACTGAGAGATTGCCACTAAGATGTATTACTTAAACAGCCCACCAACCAAAGACAAATATCACACCAAAACAAGTGCTAACTACCAGGTAATTTTATTAAGTTGTGACTTCCTTTCTTTTCCTTCCTTACATCAGCGGTTCAGAGGTCAAGAGGATCTGTCAGCGGTGACAGAGAGGATTATGGGTGTAGGCATTCCATTGGCAGTCATTACTGCCCTCAGTCAGCACCTGGTACTCTCTCTCCCCCTTTTTTCTCATCCCCTTGTCTTTCTGTCTCTTCTCTTGCTTATCCTCTGACAGAGTAAGAACCAATTAGTGTCACATTAGCGACGGCCAAGGCATAATTCGTATTTGTGCCAAAGCTGCTGTTGATGTTCACCCATTTTTAAGATAAATAAATGCTTTATTTCCAACTCTTGTTGTTTAGTCTTAAAATACAAATTTTTCAAACTTTTGGGATCAATCTGATCTTGTGTACACTGAGTTTCAGCTTTGTCAGCAGCTATGCCCCAAACTCTGCATTCCTGCAGCAATACAATCACCTATCCAAATGCAATACAAAAAGAGAAGGAAAAATGAGTGTGAACAGCAATGTGGGGTTTGGACCCCTACACAAGAACCCCAGCCCAGTAGGATTCCTCACATTCCAGTCTGTGCTGGAGCTGGAGCTGGTAATGGATCTGAGCAGGCCTGCTGGGCTCAGCGCATTGTGGCCTGTCCTCGCTTCCTCAGTTTTCTACTCTGGAACAAGATACCGTATTTCCTTGTAGGACACCTTCCTGAGACCAGCCTCAGGTACTGACTTTCCCTCCTCCTGTCATCCAAAAAGCACATATGAATACATTTCTTACCTTCATTTCTGCCATCATTCCAGTTCTCCCCTAATGCAATTGTGACATAGTTTAGATCACAGTAGAGAGAGGGGCTGGGTTTTTCTGACAATAATGCAAGGGACACGTGTTTACCTAACCTTATGGGTCACAGTGCAGTTTAGCAGGGAATGAATGACTTCATTTTAGGGTTCAAATTAAAGGGTTCCTCCTCTCTTGAGCATAAAACAGATTTGTGCATGCTTTGGAATGAACAAAGTACTCACTCACTCACTCCTTTCTACTTTGTAAGTATAACACAAAAAGAGTCAAATAATTACAGTGAGGTTAAGACTGTACAACTTTTGTGGTTGCACATGTTTGCATACAGTTATAACATTTTTACTGTCTAGCTAATGCTTCATGCATACTGTAAGAAAATCCTTCTTTCACCCTGACATGGTGTCAGTTACTTCAGCAGTTATTGGGCTATGCCATATTTGAGGGAAATTGCTACCTTATGCGTCTTTAAAAAAAAAACCCACTGGGTTTTGAATGGGACCTTTTAAACAGGGGGTAGTGTTTCATTTAGAGTTGGCGGTCATTCTGGCAATGTGATTTTACCACCAGGGAACCTTGGAGCCATTTACACTCACACATGGCATCAAGGCTTGCTGTGGTGGTGATCAAGTGCTTTGGAGATGCCTGGACACCAAGAGAACACAAATTAGAGCCCATCTCTTGCGTACTTCCCCACACGAAAATGTTCAGAGCTATAGGAGCACGCTCTCCCTCTCACTACAGCCTTTCATGCCGCTTGCTCGTCAAAGCAGAATTGATTAAAGGGCCTTTTAAATGACTTCCTTTTCAGAGCTATTATTTCCCAATAACCAAGGGAGAGCAGATTGAGATCAGTAGTCTAATCTGTTGTTTCCCTCTACTTCTTATTGGTGTTTTTGTTAGAGACCAGTAAAGAGCTCACCCCATTTTTCCTGTCAGTCATCGGGTTGTAATACTGGGGCTCATGGCTGTAACTTTAGACTGCTTGAGCACTCACGCACTGGTCTTTTTCAGAGCACAGAGTGAAACAAGTCACTCTCCAAACCCTCTGACAAATAACCCATGCCACAAAGAGCCTGTAACTCTGCCGCCCAGGGAAAAATGCTTTGAAGCTGCAACAGAAAGGAGGGCTTCTTCACTGTGGCCAGTGCAGCACTGGGTGCAGCAGCAGAACTTCACAACAAGAGGAGGTAACAGCAATCTTTGGAAAACAACAGAGATCCTTAAAGTCTTTATTCTACAAACAGAAACACAACTACTGACTTGGAGTGTGATGGATTCTGTCCCAAGAAGTAACTGTCACTGGTAGCATTAAACAGCAAAGCAAGAATATGTTTGTAATTGCAATATGTCATGCCTCCTTTGTTCCAAATTAAGTTGAAAGTCAAGTTTAGCTATAAAAAACTGTGGATGAAAAGAAGAAATGAAAAGATAAGGAGGGATGAGGACTGTTCTATCTGTGTCAGCAGAAAACACCTACAGTGTCCGGCTTCCTCAGGGCTCTAATCGGAATACACCATCTCCTTTCAACTTCAAACATTCCTGTAAACACCTGCTTGTATCTCACCTCTGCATCTGTGTGGGTAAATACCACCCATTTTTGTTCGCCTATATACAGACAAGGCCTCCACTAGCTACCTCTGGACAGTTATTTCTTCTGTAGTCATGCATCACATCTCCTCTCAAGATGAAGAGCTTATGGAGATGAAAAGCAGACTCTCTGACTCTTTAGGGGCGGGAGGGCATTGTAAAGAGGAGACCTTCAGGTGAGAAATGTGTTTTTTTGGCAAACAAAAGTCAGAATCATCCAGGTGGTCCCAGACGCCCTATCCAAACAGACGTATTGGTTTGAGTAGCATCAAGATTGTATAAAAACAATGCTGTGGTATGCTCATATCTTTCACTTTAATGATTAATCTGATCAAGCCCACTTTTCATCTGTTGACGCCAATGTTCAACAGCTCTTTTGACTTGTCATCTGGACAAGTATTAACAAGAAGTGTTGTGTCTGACATCAGGCTCACAATTACCTTTCTGAGACGCCTGTTTCTCAGACAGTTTTGATATACTGTACGGCACAATATTAATGGCTAATCTAGACCATCATGAAGACATGTTTGTCTATTGTATATGGAAAGTTGTTGCACATCAGAAAGATCAGCTGAAAAATAAGTTTACGTTCTATCAGGGATTCCTCTGTCCAGTGCTTTCACATAACTGTAAGTTGCTATAAGTCAAGGTAAGCAGTTCATTCACAGATCCAAGAAGTGTCTCTAATACACTGCATTTTTTATGCACACTCCTTCATTATGGCTTAGATTGGCAGCCTAGCACTCACTTTTCACCCATTCCTGAGCAGGCTCTGTGCCTGCTCTCTCTCACCTTTGTCTGTTTCATGCAACTCTGTCTAACATGATTTGCTTGTTCCACAAGTTACCGATTGACCGAATGCAAACGCAAACCCTTAGCTGAAGGTGCCACTGTGGTGTGTGATGCCGCCTTCAGCCTTGATTTCAAGCAGCGAAGCACCAGCAACTTTTCAACCAGGAAAAACAGAAGACTTTTCTAATGGTGAAACAAAGCTGGCTTTTGTGCCTTGGTTCTGGGAGGCCGCTCACTCTTGTCATGTACATGTAAAATTAATTAGGAGGAAATACTAAAACACTTGGGTGGAAATTGCTTTTCACCAGATGTTTTACATATGAGGATCAATTTAGTATTCTTAGCATAGCAAAATGACTATATAACTTCTATGCTTGCCTCTTTGATGAAAGTCAATCTGTCACTCAAGGCACATAAAAAAGAACTAGGAGTTGCCTGCTACTGTTAGTTTCAGTTTATGGACTCTTAGGTAATGTGATTACTTAACCAGGTTAAAAAAATTGTAAAATCCATCATACTGACAAGGAACTCTGTTTTTCAATGATCCATGCATAAACTGAATGAGTGATCTTTTCTCTGTCACTTACCTCAAATGCAGAGAGGCCAAATAATAAATGAATTCATCTATTTTGAATGTGAGGAACCCATCATAATAGAGGTGTTCAAGTAAGTCGGCAGCTGACATATGTCATGCATATGTTTCTAGTAAGATTTGGACAAGAACCAACCTCCACACATGTCTGTTTGTGTTTCTATACGGATGTGGATATAAAAAAGCGCAGCATGCAATGACAAGGCAAGAGCAAGGATGAACCGGGAGATCAGAAATTCTGATTTACCTTACGCTCACAATGTCTACTGCACTGCACAATGTAAAAGATGTGTAAGAAGCAAGACAACTTCCTCGATATAGTTCACCACACTGCCAACCTGACGAATCTAAACATCAAGAGGGAACAGTGAAGAGAAAGAAATCGCAATATGGTTGCATTTGTTCAAACTCTAATGATTTTATTGTAACTGACATAACACACACTGTCTCCAAACCCGACCCTCTATTAATTGTTGTCTGATTACCCTGCTTTGCATTATCAGACTATGTGACTACACAGTAAAATACAGCAGCTCTCCCCATAGCTTCTGTTGCTCTGTGTATATTCTGTGAATCTAAACCATCTGGAGTCTGTTTATTGTATTACAAATGACACATAATGGTAATCTGGCATGTGATGAGAGAATGTGAATTACAGACAGGGGGCATGAAGCGGGTATTAACCTTCATTTGATTTCCTTTATGGAGGACATTTAATTTGAGACCTCATTTTATCTACCTGATTATTCATTACAGTAAGTTCACCCATAACCATATGAAAGAGGATAAACTGAGGAAACCGCCAATTAAATCACATTCCAAGGAAGATTGTGGAGCTTACTGTATACAGAACAGTTAGTTTAGTGACATAAATATTTACACAAACTGCCATGAATTAAGACAAATGTTACCAGGAAATAGGCTGCATTGTGAGGGGCCAGTGGCAGGGTTTGTCTAAATTTATTGGCCTCTGTTGAGTCCCAAACTTTAGAAAACTGTTTCCCAGTTTTTTCAAAGTGAATGAGACAAGACGACTGTCGCAGCCCTGTATGAGTCCACACAATAAATAATCCTGCTAAGCTTGTTCCCCTAACATGATGTGCTTTGCTTTCAAATGTTGAAAGCTTTTTGTGTGTGAACATTAATTTTCCATTGACTTTTACAGCAAATACTAACATGGATTATGTGTCTGAAGCAGACAGAGAGAGAAGGAAAGAGATGGGCGGAGATACGAACAGTTGCATCAGACTGGCCCTAGTAGAAGTTAAAGATACATACTGCAATACCAGGGAGTGGATGTCAGTTAAATGTTTATACAGCTGCTCTGAAGATTATTATTATCATGAAACCACACAGCTATAATGTCATTCTGTGAATGCCAGAGTACAATCAGGTCCTCCCTATAGCTTACTAGCCTCCTCACTCCCCGTGCTATTCTGCTCCCTCCAGGCTATACGGCTGGAATCAGACTTAGCACGACACTATCGTAATGAAATGAGACAATAAAATGGTTCTGTTCAGGTCTATTCAACCATGTGAAAGCCAGTCTTTGCATTTCAGCTGTACTGCATATATCTGGATAATGATAAATACATTGTCTTTTTCTTTTCAGCACAGCTGCACTTACAGCTTAATAACTGTATAGGTGTTGAAATCAAAGTGAATAATGTAACAGACTTATAGACGAGATTAGACTACAGATACATACATTTATTTAACTCTCAGCTTTTAAGCATTCATTTAAATGTGTTGCTTTTCTGTCTCATTAATTAACTTTTAATGAAACTACAATATTGAAGACTAGAAAAGGGTTTGGCTAAAACATTAGCAGCAGCACTGTCAGTATGCGATAATACTCTTAAAGCTGCCTTGATTAATATTTTTGACTAATACTAATACTTTTGACTGTGGCCAGCAAAAAAAAGATGCAAACACACTCAAAATTCACTCTTTTCCACTCCACTAGCTTTTTAGGAGAATATCCTGCAATTTTGCAGAAAAATGCCCAAAAAGCAGTGGCTGGCTTGATCTAATGGTTGGGTAACGCTAGGCAGATAGTGAACAATGAGCTTTTACCTGAAAACATTTGACTCCTGCCCTGTGGCTAAAGTCGACACTTATGAGAGTCGTGAAAGTGAATCAAAGCAGTGAAGTTGTGGGCCATTAAACCAAAACAATAAGCTCAAAAAGCTAAATAGCTCTATGGAGGCTCAGTTAAGAGATAATTCTCTGTCAGTTTAAGGCCAGCAATTTGTCTGTTGGCTGGGGGGTGGGGATAGGGGATATAAAAGTAGAATCAAAACAGCTTTAACAGTCAAATAAAAACGTTATCAGTAGTGTAACTGCGCATTTGCTAGCTAGTAAGCTAGCAAAAAAAATCATCAACACAACAGAACTGGGTGTACTTGAAAAATGTGTACTTCACTGACTGGCAGTGATGGTGTGATACTATCTACACAGAAAACATTCTCTTCATAGCTCTTGATGTTTAATATCTTTGTGAATATTTTCTTTTCTTAGAATTATTGATATAGTGGCCTTACTCTATTTGATACAAGATGCTCAGTTTTGTCCAACCTTCTCAATATATCACAAATGATAAAACCCACAGATTCAGACTCACATCATGCAATGGTCTAATCTCATTTTGTGCAGCTGAAATTGTTTGGTGAATGTTTGAAGCTAAAGTGCACATCATCGTTCATGGCTTGAAACTGTAAATGAAATGCAAATGAAATGTTTCAAGTGTAAGTGTTCATCTTATCCAGCAAGCTATTAAAAATGCTGTCAGTTTGTGTTTGTCTGTGAAGGTCACATCACTTCAGCATGTTCCTATTTATGTTTTTGGTTTCCTGAACTTTAAAAAAAACTGCATGGAAGCAAACTTTATTTTACATTGTAGTTTAGCTCAACTTTAATACATATTAACATGTTTGAAATGCAGAAGCAGTAGCACTGAGTGCAAAAAGCAATCAACTACTCCAACCAAGTATTGCACTTGATCTACATAAACAACTATTAATTGAAATCAGCTTTGCTGGAGATGTGTCAGATCCTGATTCTCCTCAGATACTTGCTAAGTGTTTTCCTTCCTCCCTTGGCCTATAAACAGCTGCTTGTGCTTAAGCGGTAAATGTAAATCTTGACGCTGGCTGTTTACGTAGCACAAGCTTCTAATCAGGCAGACATATAATTGAGTGACGTGTGGTGTCTTTATGAGTGGAGCTGCATTCAAAGGGCAGATCCCTGTATTTATGTCTCTCTCTCTCTCTCTCTCTCTCTAAAATGGAAGTAGCTGCCTCTCATCTTAACTACTTTGCTAAATGGAGCATGTGTTTATATGATTCCTATTAAGTTTTTCAAGTTGTTAAAGTGTGAGGTCTGAGCTGAATGTTTCTTATTGGTTTACTGATTTTATAGCATGAGGTGTTTCACTGTTTCATAGTTAAAGTATCAGGCATCAAAGTGTTTTCACACTGTTCATATGCACCAGAACAAGTAATAAGGATGCTTCATAGAAAAACAGTCCCATAACTAAAAGTAAATGTATACACAGTATCTAAATAATTTGACTGGATAAAGGACTACCCCTCACTGCCCAATGAAAGCTCTTTCATTTGCAATTTACACAGGGAAATAAAACAAACAAATAAACAGTGTGCCAATTTGCTAAATTACGCGCAGCTTCTAGTCAGTGACTAACCTCAATGTGCTTCTCAATATCTGAAACATGCATGCAACATTTGGACCCTCTCTTGTGATCTCTAAGAGGCCATATAATCTGGAGGTGGATTTGTTGCTCAAATTAGTGGGTAGAGAAGTGTGCCACATGTTCAGTATCCATAAATATTGAATCTGGCTTTCTAGCATGCCGTCTCTGACCTTGGTGGGTTTCCATTTTGGGATCAACCTATACAAAATGTGTCCCATTTCCTCACAGTGTCTTTCATGCACCATGTGCATGTGCTCAGCATGGCCAGCAGTCATGCTTCTGCTGTCATACACATGGGGACTAATGAAGATTTTATTGGTTTCCAAATTAAAAAGACAACTTTGCGTGAGTGTGGAAGTAGAGGTGAGTCATTGCAACAAAATCCTCCATTGGTTTTGTACACCATCTCTGAAGATTATCTCTTTGAAGCCTAGCTAAGACTACAGCTAGCTAAAAACAGAGGAATGCAAGCCCTGCATCCAGCCAAGTCGCTGTTAACAGCAGGTGAAAGGCTAATAGCTGGATCTGCAAAGTCATCTCAGGGCTTCGTCTGCCCCCTGACTCGTGGAATGTACGTGATGACAAGAGAAGGCTACACCATCCATATGCAGAATAACATGCGACCCACATACGGTGCACATACTGTGGCACACACACATAAACTGTGCATGAACAAAGCCCTGTTGAGCAAAGAACAATAAGCTATATCTTCTTTTCTTCCTCAGAACAACAAAACACATTCTACCCTAATCTCCCTCAAATAACCTCAAACATCCCCCTTGAATAGATTCATTATATTTTTGTTATAACTGTTATGTACTGTATCACACATTGTTCTGACTTAAGGGGGGTTTCCATACAAGAAAAAGATACATCTAATAGCAGAAGCAGAATTACATGACAGTGGTTTACTGTATGTTATTGCTTTGGTTACTGAAGATGATAAATGGAACAGTACTCCAGCTTTCAAATAATTAGAAAAATATATAATATGCAGGTGAGGGTATGCGCATTTCATTACACAAAACCTAGCCTAGTGTTTGTGCACTACTAAGATGAATTTATACCCTTATTTTGTTCTACTTTTCAAATAGGAGTAATAGTGATGCGACAAATTAAGAAAATTCTGTGAGAAATTTTAGTTTGTTGCTCCTAAGTAAAGATTGAAGGCCTCAGGGGTTGAATATCAGTCCTCACCAGTGGGACAGAAGGATTTACAAGAACTCCTGTTTAAGCTGATAACTACAGTCTTCAGCTAAACAACTGTTATGAGGATGTACAGATGCTCTAATGCATTGTATTTCAACCCACTTGTGGGTCATGGGAGACTTCAAATGGATCACCAAGAGATCACAAAATACAGTATTTACGTAGTGTCAGTTGAAAATTCTCACTATATTTGATTACCTGCTTCCTTCCTGCAGCCCCAAAAGTTAAACATTACTTTTGAGGAAACATTTCTTATTGGTTCATCAAGCACTTTTATATGACAATATAATACATATTCATAGCAATAGTGTATTTTAAAACTGAGTAATTGCTGTACCACTATAAACTCGATACTACAAACTAGTATGTGTTGTATGTTATAGAAATATTATGCAATTGAGGTTAAACTGAAGTGTGGGAATCCGTGTACCAGACATGCTTGTTTTGACAAAAGTGCATTTTCACTTGAAGAATGTTTCCTCTTTCTATAAGTTGTGGGTCTGCAGAGTGCAGCAAATATTGCCAGAAAACGGTTTTAAACTGAGTTGTTTTTTAGCTTTATAAATTAGCCAAATATGCGAGTATCTCTGTGTTAAACTTGAGACCACAGTGTTATGCTACAAACTATTTACCACTATCACGAACAAACAAATATGTGCTAGAAGAAAATAATGACTCCAGTGATGGTGGCGGTCATGCTGACTTAACACTGTCTGGCTGTCACTGTCTGTTTTAACCCCTTAGAGCCCTTCTCAGTAGGTCGTTCATTTGTGTGCCAGATAGCATATCTTTGCTTTCCCTCTTTGGCTGCCAGGGTTTCACTCTGTGATGTTGTCCTTTCAATCAGCATGTAATTGGATCAGTGGCAGCGATTAGATAAGCATGATGTATCTGGCTTGAAACAATGATATATACAGTGCGAGAGTCGCATGATCTTCTCAAACCACTCTAGACATCGCTGATCAAGTCCTTGAAAAGCTTCACTTAGACATGTTTCTCAGGGCAGGCCTGACGCAAGCTGTGCCAAGACACACACATACAAAAGGTGCATGTACATGCATTCAAAGACACAAAACACACCTTCATATGCTGAGTCATTCAAACTACATACACAATTACATATATAGACAGAAAAACAGGGAGGACGTATCAGATAAAGCCCTCTGTTTTTAATCCTCTCACTTGGGTAATTAAAGATACTCACAGCTTACTGTGTGAGGCCTTATCTACCAATCTAAAGCATCTAAATGACAAGCAGCTTTTACCTGACTTTGGGTTTAGAGCACTAGGTTCATCAAGTGATGTTCTGGCAACAAGAAGAGACCAAACTATCACTCCTAACTAATTTACATGACAATGGAGAAAAAACAAGACGTGTGAATGACTTTATGTATGAATGAATGAATTGGGAATTATTTCTTACAAGGGGTATGACACATTTAATTGGTTCTGGTAATTAAATGAAAAGTAAAATCACCCTGGAAAGTACGGAAAGCATACGCACCAAAGAAAATATATAGTCAGGTAGGGGAAGGCCAGAAAACAGTGTACAGTGCCACTCAGGCACTGGCATGCACCTATGGGGCTCTGTGTATTTTAATTGCTAAGTGGATGATCTGGGATTATCCCTCATAAAATGTTATTGTCCTGAAAGGAGACAAAGATATCTTGTGATCTCTGTGGGATTTAATCTATTGCCATCTCTGAAAAGAAAACAGACTCCGTGCTTTGGCCAAAGCACAGCCGCCTGCCCCGTCATCATCACCTAATGGAAGTCTACAGGGAATCAATGGGGGCTTTTCTTATGGAGATGACCCAAACATTAATGCTGCTGACTACACCCCACAGGATAAAAACAGCACAGCAAAGTTTCTCCCCCTGTGTGAACTCTCTGAAGCCTGAATCAACATAAATACTAAATATTTTACATATGTTACAAAGATAATATATAAGATTACTGTGCCCGACCGAGGCCAACCTGTGATTAAAGTGTGGACTGTATATACCGTTAGTAAGTGAAATAAATATTGCCTTCTCTAGAAATGGATGGGATGTCTCTTGAGATTGTCTCACTTTGCACAATGAGACAGCGATATATGCTGCCAAAACCTGCCACTGATATACTGATAAACTGCTGTGAATTGGAATGAAATAAAAAGATTCATGCAGCCAGGAGGAAGCATGTATAAATCAGCTCTGGTGTCAGGCACATATGTACAAGCACCCTCAGACACACTAACACACACAGTGAAGTTCAGCAGGAGGATGTGATAGTCTCTCCGCAGGGTCTAATCCTTTAAAACCACAAAAGCACACATTGTGATGCCATTATCTATCAGCCTTATTCCAAAGGCCAAACATATCTGATCCTGCTATTAACACCTTTTGATAAATTATCCATTTATAACATTGACATTTATTTACTCAGTGCAGTCAAATGCACAGTAATATTAGATCACCTGGAGACTGTACAAGCCACTTTGATGTTATCTACTAAGCAAGCAGTTGTCTTCAACCTATCAAGTATAATATAAAATCAACAGTATGGTTTTGACTTTACAATTTTATTGAATTTACTATTTTTATAGCGCAGATTTCCTGAACATGTAAAAATGCAAGAGGAAGAGATGTGTGTGTAATACCCTTTTAAAAACTTTTAAACTTTTAAAAACATATGTGGTTTTCAACCTTTGAAGAAACACAGAGCTCAATGAGAAGATCAAGGAGGATCAGACAGCTTCAATTTTATTTTCACCATAATGTAAAATACCAAGAAACTGCTCAAAGTGGAAAGCTTAAAAAGTGGATGTTGCAACAGTTTTTACTCAACTGAAATCTTCCTGTGAGGGGTTCTGTGACCAATTCTTATCAAAAGAGGTTAACGTGGGTTTATTTAACATTATTAGACATGAAAAAGTTTAGAGACACGGGGTTAGAGGTCTACAAGAGGTGCTTCATAGTGGACAAATGACTGACAGCCCCTTGGTGACATCACTGTACGACAAAAAGAGTCGCTGGGGGAAGAGAAGGCACCAATCAATTGAACCACTACACTGTGGCACACGGAGGAAAGGCGACGCGCTCTTCGACTCGCAGTAATAAGGTCCAAAGGAGCAACACTTGAGTGCGCTTATCTGTCTGAAAAGTCAACTCCGTTCAGCGTTTGTCTCAGTAAACTGTTCTAGTTTTAAGATGTTCAAACAAGATGTTTTATACTTAGATCGGTCCTGCCTACGCGAGCCAGCTTCCTCCTAGACTTAACATATTTTTTTCTTTTTCCGTATTGAACAAAACTAACCCAAACTGCAGCTGGTGAGAATATGTGCGAAAGGCGATCGGCGAAGGGCATGGGTTGTCTTTGGTCCCTCAAGAAGAAGCAGTGTGGATTAAACACGAATTAATGTGGAATTTATTGGAGCCCAAAGGTGGAACGACGACCGGACACAGCGCTTCCTCGTCAGGTAAAAATAAGTTTTGTTAAACTGCTGGAAGTGTACTCTAAAACTCTAAGACACCTTAATAACAAAACAGGTCTAAAATAACTTGCTCCACGAGGAAACGTTTACTTACAGCTGCATATAGTCAGTCAGTCCCACTACATATGCTCATGGGTGTGTGCGTAAAAGTTACAGCGCTCCCATTTTGAACCTCGGGGAAAACACAGCGAAGAGTAAAGCAGTAAAAAGTTGTTTCTTTGGAGGTTGCGCTCCTCAGATACTTGGTTTTTGATGTTTTTGATGTTCATGTCCAGGGCTACATCTGGTCCTGGTACGCACGTCAGATCTAACACCTGCGAGCCTCTTGAAGTAACTCTATCCCTTATGATTATACATGACCGTCAAAGCCTCTGCAAATAGACGCTTGTAGCTCCGTCTGACTGCCTCTCCTGCTGCTGTCTATTTTAACTATTTTCCTCGCTACATTCTTGAATGCTTCTTTCTTGCCTGCATTACTTTTCTTTCATATCACTTCACTAAACATGATTTCTTATCTTTTCTGATCGGAGCCTTTATGTCTGCAGTCTCCCACCAGCGTTCTTTGGTTTGTCTTTCCTTCTTTTTTGTTCTTTCATAACTTCCTCACCTTCATATTTTGATGTTTTTTCTCATGTTAAGATCAATCTTATGTTTCACTTAGACGCGCTACATTGCCGGCGGGCTTGTTTTCTAACATCCCTTTTTGTTCTACTTCAATGTGAAGAGGTGTTTTCCCTTTATAGCCTGCCATCATTCAGTCCTTCCTACTGTATGGGGGGATTACACACAGTTTGGGCAATGCTGCAGTGAAGCCCCTGCTGTGTCTACCTCATGTCAATACCCCAGCGCCAGTGTATTGACAGAAACCAACTTTCTCCACAGGGACTGACTGATCATGGTCGCCGTGGTCCGCTCTCTCATGGTACTGCTGCTCGCTCAGGTGTTGCTGGAAGGTGCTACGGGACTTATCCCTGAGGTCGGCCGGAGGAAATACAGCGAATCCGGAAAGCAGACCCCAGAGCAGTCAGAGAGTTTCCTCAACGAGTTTGAACTCCGGCTTCTCAGTATGTTTGGACTGAAGCGCAGGCCGACCCCGAGCAAGCAAGCCGTGGTACCCCAGTATATGGTGGACCTTTACCGCATGCATTCAGCAAACGGAGATCACAGCACTAAACGACCCAAGAGCATGGGGAAACACGCAGAGAGAGCCGCCAGCAAGGCCAACACGATTAGAAGCTTTCACCATGAAGGTATGTATTAGTGACATACCTTTACTTGTCAGTCGGAGAGCTGCTCTCCCAGACAACCTAAACCTATATTTAAACATGACTCAGTGCGCGTCAAACTTAACTTCAGAGTCTTTACTGTTTTATGGAGGGTTAGTCATTTACAGGTGACATGCTTCCAATGAAGTTGAAACTCTTAAATAAGTTCGAGATTGCTTAAAACCCACTCGCGGGATTTCCAAACAAGTATCGCATGCACAATTAAATTCGCACTCATATAGTGATGCAACTTTTAACCAAGCATTCCCCTGGCGCAGCTGTCACAGGTCTCAAAACATCAACGTGGTATCCCAGGGGTAATTTGTTTCTTAATAATTGATGGTGTTTGCGTGCGCTCTGAAAACAGTTTTTCCAGACACGCACCGAAAGAGCAGGATAAAAGGCGATGTGCCTCGGCGCAGGTGATAGTAATCACCGTGTTACTTTAATAACACGCGACATGACGTTTTACTAACACACGTTATGACAAAGTCATCGTGCCAGAGTTAATTCCGAGTCATTTTTACAGGATTGAAATCTGAATTTGGTAAAAGGGGGAGAAGGGATTAAGCGCCTTATTCTTTACAGTTCACCCTCTCGCCGCGTCGTGCGCCATTACGCACGTTCCAATAACACCATAATTGCTCACTTACTTTATATGTTGGATACGGACTGACTGTCGTATTCGGTATTTCAGTTCTGTGACATTTTACTTCCAAGCAACATGTGTTGGTCAGATGAATAAGGTTCACATGCTGAAGCTGAATGTGGATGGAGCCTGTGTACACAAAGCTCCCCAGTCATATACTATGTGTATGTATGTTAAACAAACTTCCCGATGGAATCATTTATTATATTATAATTGTCTAAAATAATAATAGGAAATTTCAACATAACTCGTTATTCCAATATATGCACTGCAAAACAGGATAATGGTGCATATAGTAAAAGTATAAAAAAAATATTTTGTGTGACAAAAAAGCTTCAAAAGTTTATACTGTCACTTGTGTATCAACCATTTAATTTCATATGGCCCATGTTCCAGTTTTTATAACATACAATTTACTGAGTCCATAGGGGCTCTACACAGAGTTCTTATACAGAGTCTTAAGTGTTTGAGTGGGGAAGTTTCCATCAAGGGTGAGTCAGAGGGGTGGTTGAGTGGTTGCTTGGGTGCTCTCCAGAGGCCTTGTGCAATGACACCCAGTGGCTACACTGACATACTACAAACAAGCCTGGCCCGGGCAACCAGGCTGAGTGACTGTTCCCTGCCCACTACTGGAAACCTCTGTACCCAGCCAGCACACACCTTGACACCACTGGCCATTACGAATGTGTTCAGACTATGTTTACATATGCTCCCCTGGCTCTTTCATCCTATGCTAACAGAACTGCAGGGTTGTTAGTCTTCCCATGTCAAAAGATGTGGAATTGATGGCTACTGCATATAATAAGCATGTATCTACAGATGTAATTGCAGCACATCAAAGCAAAGAGCTTTACTCATTCATCACATATGCCGGCTGATATTAATTTCACTAGGATAATTAGTTTCATTGCTATCAGTTTTCAAAAATAACCATTTTCCATGCCAAATAGAACATTTCCAATATTATACAGGAAGTGGCTGCAAGAGACAGGTCCGTGATGGATGACCTAACATTAGCCTTTATCTTTTTGTTTTGGCATGCAACTCTAAAAGAAATTAGGAATGTTGATACACTCATATCTGTGGTTCACACGTTTTTGACAAGTCTCAACTTGTTCACACAGCCGTTCCTCCAGGAGAGACAGACGGGGAGAGAGTAAGAGCACTGCTGCAGAAGGAAGCAGAGAAAGAGTGACAGAGAAGTCAAGAGAATGAAAAGAGGATTTGAGACTAAGAGAACAGAGGGAGAAGGGGATTTGGGAGCTGAGGATGGAAAGAAAGAGGAGGATTGGGGACAGAGGAAAGGGAATGAGAGACAGGGGGCTTTCCCACATCAAATAAGAAGTGATAGGCCTAATTGAGGTCTTTGTGCCTCTGGAGGGAGGTTTAGGATGAGATGGTGGAATTTCCTAAATGCCTCCTTTGAAAAAGCACAGAGTTCAAAGTTTGTGTTTATTTTACCACACCAAACAGTTTAAAAAGTGTGTCTATACATCATCTATGAGCATCATAAAGTAAGAGTTCAAAGTGGGGCTACATCAAAGAAAATCGCAGCTTTTACTGCAATTTCTATCATTTACTGTGCTACAGAGAGGAGTGCTAATTAACTTAAGTATGACTTTAATATGGTTAAGAACAGTTATGTCTTAAATTAACTTTTACAGAGGACTGCATTTAGCCAATTTAGCAATGTTAGCACAAGTTAGTAATAAAATATTAAACACTAATTGCTTTTAGAGTTAATAATAGCAACTACATTTGAACATGTCATTTGTCATTTCAGAGGTGACTTTAATCAGTTTTAAATGGATTTTGATATTACTGATTTCTATGCTAATCTTTTATGATATTTAATATATGGTACTATTTTTTTCTTGTGTACTGGTGTGGGGATTGTATTCACAGGCAATTCTCATAAAGCAAATGTCTCATTTGAAGTATGGCTGACAAGCATGTTTGATCTTATCAATAGATGGAAGCTTGCCGCTTTCATCTTATGACATTTAACCAAATTTATGAGCATGACTTTAATGTTATTACATCAGCCTGAGAATTTGCCTGCAATTGCATACAAAGTGTTGATGTATGTGTTATGCCTGTGTGACAAAGGCCCACACCCACTCACTACCACCACGTGGCAGCTTGGATGGCTGCACAGAAAGAAGGCTGCAAGTTGTGTGCGGGTGCATGTGTAGAGAGAGAGAGAGCAAAAGAAATCACGAGAAACCATCCTTGGCTATTCTTTCCCTACTCACAGTGGCTCCATGAAGCCAACCAGGCTTTAATCATAGATGTTTTTTTCTCATTCTTGGAGTATGCATAAATTCTTAGCCTCATCGTTGGCATGCATTTTACACCCGTGTCATCTTACACTATGTTTGTTTCTCTGTTCTCTTTTGTAGAGTCTATGGAGGCTCTGGCCAGCCTGAAAGGCAAAACGACCCAGCAGTTCTATTTCAACCTCACCTCTATCCCTGATGAGGAGCTCATCACCTCTGCAGAACTACGTATCTACAGAGATCAGGTAATGGGAGCTCCAACCCCTAACAACAGCTCCAGAAACAGCAGCACTAGTGACAGTGTGAATGCTGGCAGCTTTCATCGTATCAACATTTATGAGATATTCGGAGTTCCCACCACTCAGACTGGGGAACCTCTGGTACGTCTGCTGGACACTCGGCTAGTGCAGGACTCTTTAAGTCGCTGGGAGAGCTTTGACGTCAGCCCTGCTATATCTCAGTGGACCTCTGGGAAAGGCCACAACCATGGCTTTATGGTGGAGGTGATTCACCCAGAGGACGCAAAGATAAATGGGGAGCATGCCCGAAGGCATGTCATGGTGAGCCGGTCCCTGCACCAGGACCAGGACTCATGGCCACAGGCTCGGCCCTTGTTGGTGACATATGGCCATGATGGCCGTGGGGACTCAGTTCTCCACACACGAGAAAAGCGTCAAGCAGCGTTACGCAAACAACGCAGGAAGCAACACAAGGCAAGCTGCAAGAGACATGCCCTGTATGTGGACTTCAGTGACGTGGGATGGAACGAGTGGATAGTGGCGCCCCCTGGCTACCACGCCTTTTATTGCCAGGGGGAATGTCCATTCCCCCTAGCAGACCACCTCAATTCTACCAATCATGCCATTGTGCAGACGCTGGTCAACTCAGTCAACTCAAACATTCCCAGAGCCTGTTGTGTGCCCACTGACCTCAGCCCCATCTCCTTGCTCTACCTGGATGAATATGAGAAGGTCATCCTGAAAAACTACCAGGACATGGTGGTGGAGGGATGTGGCTGCCGGTGAGAAACTGACAGCAATAAGGACAGAAAGAAAGAGAGGGCAAAGAAGACTGAAAAAGACAGCAGATGTTATTATGGACACCCGGTTTCCCAATGAAGACATTTATTTATATGAGAAAAAGACAAAACAGAGCTATTGTGGAAGAAGAAAAAAACTATATATGAAAATATTTATGTCTACGTAAAGTTGGGAAAAATAAATATTTTAATCAGAGGAATATTCCTTTACTGATTTTGAAAATGTATTTCTCATGTACATTTCAAAATGGGTGCAATACCACATGAAGTATAATGCTCAGATTTTTATTTTGTATTTATTTCTATTATAACCACTTTATTTGTAAATAAATAATGTGTATTTATCGTGGAAAAAACTTGGTCCCTCCACTTTTCTAAAATAAGCTACTGTGAACCAGCCATTGTTGTTGTATCCATGTCAGGGGCCAACATGATGACTGACATGAAAAACAGAGTTTCAAATTCTGGCAGAAATTAGCTGCAAAAATACAACACATGACAAGAGTTCACACTACACTGATTGCAAAGCAAGCACTGACCTCTTCGGGTAAATGTAACTGGAAACCAACTACAACAGAAGTGTAAAGAGGAAAGTGACAGGACTGGGTCAGAGTGCCACTGGTGTAATGAACTGTAGTAGGGTGTAAGGTCATGGGATGGGAGCGACAAGTTACAAGCTGACAAATATGATAGACTGCCAGGGGAGGATTGGAAAAACACCATAACATGTTTTCATGCATTACATGTCACTACAAGGATCCCTGGGAAGGTTTTTTTTTGCTACAGACAAAAAGTGAATATGCAGGGCTTCTGAACTATGACTTCATCAAGAGATCTGAAACATTTTTACAATGGCAGACAGACAACAGGCCCTCAAAAAGAAAAGAGCCTACTGGCACTTTAATTATTAAAGACAAACAAACAAACACCTGCACCTGTCCACATACTACACATGCTCAGACAGATTCTGCCCCACTTCAGAGTTTGGCAGTCTTCCTTTGCCTTCTGAGTCATAAAACTCTAGTATATATCTGCACTAAGTTGAAAAAATCCAGGAATTTTTCACAAAGCAATTCAGCACTGGCAGATCATGAATTGCAACAGAACCAATATTGTACACTGGCAATGAAAACAGTCCAAGACTCATATTTTATTCACTAAGACAGTGTGGATGCCTTGGCTGTCAAAAACAGTTTGAAACATGAACACCTGAATCAATATCTTCTTCTCCAATGTGGTGAAAATAATGTAATATGTAGAGCAAACCGAAATGACTAAAACTCTTTGAGAAACACACAGATGAAAAATTATAGTTTTGCCACAATAGCAGATCAGATAATGACAGGGAGAAAAGGAACAGAGAGGGAGAGTTTTGTGGAGTATGACTGACTGCATTTTCTGCTGTGTTTGCATTAGAAAGGGTTTGGAGGGATCACAAGGCAGCTCAAAATGCTCTAAATAGAATGTTTTTTATGTGAGCGCACATTGGGACCAAGGAATGTTGGTTTTCAATCTCAGACACATGCATATGCTTGCATGGAAAACCAACATGGTTGTTTTTTCAATCATCTATTCAAGGGTTTCCTGGTGGGCTTTCTCTCTTCAAAAACAAATGTGCATTGAACAAAGCTATGCTTGTGACTTGTATAGGAAATGTAAATCAAAACATTTAGAATGAGCTCTGAGACCATTCACAGGCAGTGAAAAAATGTCACATATCTTTCAGGGGTCTCTCATCATGTCTGTTTACCATCTCTTATCTTCCAAGGGGGTATGTCGCCTCTAGATGATGCAACTATTCAATTATTTTATGCCCTCCCAACATACACACACAAACACACATGCACCTCCTCCTCTCACAACAGTCTTCTGCATTTGTTATTTTATTCTACCTTGGATCTCCACCCCCCTTGGTCCCATCTGGTGGCCATTTCTCCTCTGTGGACCCCACAATACTACAACCCTGCACATGGGCTGCACATATCATACCTCAGCCAGTAGCAACCTCATTTTAATGGACTTCAACAGGAAGTCCCATTCATGGGCAAACTTAATGAACATTTGAGAAAAACCAACACTGAAAATATTAACCCCAAATATTTCTGCCCAGAGTTTCAAAAGTGATGTCAGGAGAGGGATGTGGGAATTTGTGTGTTAGAAAATGTGTGAGATTTAGTGGTTTCCCTTTATAGTTCAAGTCAATAAACCTTTCATTGGGTTAGGTGGAAATACAGCTCCCAGGGTGGGTGACATGGGGGTAGCACTCCTGAAACTCCCCTCCTGTTCCCTATCCCAGCTGAATTGGGTTCCAGTTGCACAAGAGTTGGCAACTATTTTCCAACTTCTGGCTCCTCAGGGACTACTCCAAAACGTCTTACTAAGAACAGGGCCACAGGTCAAAGCAATAAGGACTTATTATCTGCATCATTACTGATTGACTTCCAGTCTCATGACATCGTCATGGATTAGTGACTTCAAGTGTGGTCAGGCACCAGTTGTGACTGAGAACATGTTAACATTTCAGAATTCACTTTTTTATTCCACTTGTGCACAATATGAATTTTAAACACATTTATTTTACAGAATTACTGATGATGAGCTAAAGGTTCAGTCTGTGTTTAGCTGTATGATTTTGCACAAGTGCAAGATGTGTTCTTGGCAAGACTCTCTTCACCTGCTACACAGACCTCTGCATAGTCACTCTCTAAAACCAGATTTTCTTTCCCTCATCATGCACATCTGGTAAACAGTTAAAGGTGTCCCTCGGTGTCTTAGCACATCACAGATCAGCCACACAATTGATGTGTATCACACCACACAATGGGGCCTACTAGCATCGTAGTACTCGTGTGTTTTGTTTAACGTGCAGCAAACCACACCCTAGCTATCTCTAGTTTTAAACAAACCAAATTCATAATGGTTATAAAATCAGAATTCCAGATTTCTGGCTGACCCAGAAAGGAAAAATATGTGGTCTGCCGTGTATCTTTGATGAAAAAGATGGTTCAGTCGCTATGGGAGATCTCAACTGGCTCTGTGCCAAAGTGGAACATGAAAATGTAGAGAAGTGAAGAAATAGAGCAGCCACTTTAGATTATTTTCTGACTGGATCTTTTCTCCTTCATGTGCTGCACACACTAATTTTAGAGAGGGTGTTTTTTCTTTATTCCGAGAACAGCCAGCGAGATGACGTCCAGCATAGCTAAGTCTGTGGCATCTGTGCTGCAGCTCTGAACACATCAAACAGACAGGCGTCCACAGATTCAGGAGTAGAACAAATATGTGAATTACTTTTCCAGAATAGCTGCACGGATGACAGTACTTTTACATATATACAATTATGGACTTTCGTTCTTCCACATGCATGTACAAACTCAATTAAATCAATTAAAGTGAGCACTAATTTTTACTTCTGGAAATGATCCATCAATATTACAATTACATCACCAACTTGCTTCTGAAATGTATTTTGCTCCTGCCATTACTGTAAGAGCTAATCATCCATGCAATCACAGCAAACTGGCCTGGAGTGACATGTAGAAATCATAACCTTTGGCTGGGACTCACTGGAAGAGACCATTAAATAGCCTTATACTCGCAGTAAAAGTCTTGCATAGTAAGGAGTAAAGATGTCAGATGCCATTATAATACCCCAGAGAACATGTCAATGAAATCTAAGAAGATGGACATAAACCTAATCCACCCTCACTCTATCAGTGGATCATAGGGTGGCAGTAACCAGAGAAATACAGGTTATGTGTCATGCATGGACTTTGATTAATTAACTTTTTCTTGTGATATATTGTGATATCTAAACATGGTGTGTGGTATTCTCCCTATCCTGCAGTACAATACATAACATGAAACAGAGTGATAGAAAATAATGGAGGATTTAGATAAATTATCAGTGAGATCATTCATTTTACTTTTATTTTTAACAGTTATTCTTTGATCTAATAGGAATAGACTTGGATGCATATCATGCACTTTGTGGAGTAACATTTCCTAAGAGGATACAGGAAGGAGTTCCATATGGACCACATATGGGCTTCTAAAGGAAGCTTGAAGATGAATTTGCCTCTAGACAGTGATCTAAGGTCAGTTTTGTGTTTACTCCTCTGATGGTTACAGTCAGGTTTGGGGGAAGGGTGAACCCGACTGATCCTGGAAGCTTGCCGAAGGGTGTCTTCTACACCCCAAGCTTGAAAGGGGTTGTGCGGTTACGGGAGGTGCCTCCATCTTTGTTGCAGGAAGTGAAGAGATCAATCAAAGGAAGTTACATGACATCCCCCAGCATGCCTGTTAAATAAATGTCAATCTCATACACAATAAATCTAATACATTACGATATATACTATTTCAAAATTGGCTCTCATTTCGAAGGAAGTCAAAGAAGCTCTAAACGCATCTGTTTGTCCTCTTAATCACCCGTGGCAGTATACATACTGCATATTTGTCTGATAACTGTCTACATTATGTATTTTAGTATACTTACTTTCACTTTACTTTTGACTGATTTTTTTGTAGCGATATATAAAGTATAAATTGTTTATACTAACTTAACCTTTAATTTATTATTAGCCAGTAGATGGCAACAACCTATCTCCAATGCTGTCTCAGTGACACCACAAATATTCCCCTCCTCCATCCATCTAATATGCAGCAATGAAGATAAGCAAGGTAATGTAATGGTCTTTAAGATTATGTCTCCATTGTTTACAAGTACAGGATTATAAACTAACATGACTGCTACAAGTTGCAAAGTGTCAATGTGGTACTTTGAGAAGTTCCAGCTCTGGAACACAGTCCACAAAGCATCAGTGGATCCTCTGCTATGAAAGGAGACCTGTTGTGAAGTTTGGGGCCTCACTTGGTGGTCTGTGAGAACAAGCTGGTTCTGAATCTTTTGTACTTTGAGCAGATTACCAGGAGGCTGCTTCCAGATGCAGTGCCCCAAAACAGACTCTCCTTCCCTGGGTGGTATGAGACAAATCCATTCCCCACACTTTTCTCATTAGTGTAATAACCTTTGTATAAACCACTGCCATTGTTAAGGACACATGCACCATCACCCTTTATCTGTCTTTACACTGCTTTCATACATCTATATGCTGGAGTAATGTAGGTCAGAAAATGTTTAGTTTAAATGTTTGCCAACACTTACTCTGATCGTTATCGTATGTAACATCAAAAAAGTAGTAAAATATTGTGCATTGTTTACTAACTAATACTAACTACCTGTGGTTTATTTTGAAGGGAAGCTTCATCAATTTAATTAGAGAGCCTCAGCCAGCTCTGTTATTAGGTGCAACTCATACTCCTTCACACTGCTCTCCCACAGCCTGTCAGTGGCATGGCAAAGTCTGCCTCACCAAGCTTCCTGTGACTCACTTCCTGTCCCAGCCCTGCACCTGCAGTCCCCTGGGTGATGTCATGGCAGGTTTTCCTCTTGGAGTCACACACTGAGCAAACTCCCCATCTGGCATAATGCTCGTAATCCTGCATGTGTGTTTATGTGTGTACATCCATCAACAGGCCTGGCTCAGACATCAGTCAGCAGGCCTGCGCTGAATATGGCCCTTCATAGCTTTAGTGATGACTTCTGTGAGGCAAAGGCTTTGTAGAGTAGAACTAATATTGCATTGGCTGATGGAACATGGAATTAGCCCCAAAGCTTGATTATTGTAATTTTTTTCCTCCTCTTATTTCTTCCTCTCTAATGTCCATTTGTTTCCTCCTTGTTTCTGTGCATTCAATTACTTGTAAGAATCCTTCTGTGAATCCTTAGTGAGCGTCACATAATGAAAACTTGACCTTTTGTGAGAAAGGAGTAGTTATATTTTCCAGTAAGGAGAAACAACCTCTAGATGTCCTCAATATCTGTAGGAACAATTATAGTAGGCCTCTCTAGCATGGGTGACCGCAGTGAAAATGATAGATTGAGGGGAACACACTAGTTGGACAGGCCCATGAGTAAATGGAAATATTGTATGTGAACGGGTGCATACTTTTTTCCCTTATCCTGGGCTGTAAGAAGTACTGTTTTTTACTAAACCAACATTTTTTGCCTCTTTCTCTCTCAGATTGAATGAGTATATAAGTGAATGGGCAGGAAATGCCATATACCTATCGTCAGCAGAGAGGAAACCCATTCAAGGGTCAAGAGTAGCAAGCATATATATCGATATTCATTGTTTTTTTGGTACATTCACGGACCTCTTTCTAGTTTCACTCCTTTACAGAGCACATTGTGGGTCATTACTTCATGCTAGATGCCTGTTGACAACATTAGCTGCTCTAATGGTCAGCTGTGGGAAAATCAGCACTGTGTCCTCCCTTTTGATGTCTCTGTGTGTGTGTCACATCCATCTGGAACTGATGCTGATAGATGTTATAGGCCAGAAAGAGAGAGGTGCAACAGAAAAGGAAAACTCACCCACTCTGGTATTCTGTGACATCCACGTAATTTCCTCATGACTGGACTCATAAAGTAACCCTGCCACCAATTTAGGACAGAGCAGTGTTGGTGAAAATGCAGTTGTGAAGCACTATCATTAAGTATCCGCAGCTGTGACTGCAGAAATTGACTATGTATACATAGAAATGTCTTTTTCTCATTAGAATGAGCAGCATTTAGAGAGCCATAGTTTACCAATATTGAGGGGTTGACATTGGACTGAATCTCTGTACTGTCACTGTGCAAACAGCAAATGTTCTGTTGACTGGGACATAAAATAGTGCTGTTGGGTTTTGGGTTTCCAGAGCGGGATCAGGGCTGCAGTATATTGAGTCCATGTGGAGAGTGCGTTTTTAATCTGAGCCTTACCCACAGTCCTTCCTGTTTCTAATTTGGCGCTGCAGCGGTTTTGTCCTGAAGCCAAGAGCCTCTCTTCCACAGAGTGTCTATTTCCTCTGAAGTGAATAGTAGCAGGTGTGCTGGCCCAAGATCCCATGGAGAAGTCTGCTTATGAATGGCCCACATCTCACTTTTTCTCGTCTGTCTTTGTTTCCTGTTTTTTTTCTTTGTCCTTTCATTCTTATTTTTCATTGTCTCACTTTGTTTTTCTCTTTCACATTCTTTCTTTCTTTGCTGTTATGTCTGCACCACTCTGTGGTCACTCCTTTGTCTCTCTCATCTCTTCTGATTTTCTTTTATTCTTTCTCTTTGCTCCCTTTGCGTCAAGATCAAGGTGTTGCACTGATAATTCATGAAGTGGCAGCTTGTGCTAATGAAAACAATAAAAAGCAGCAGAAACAAGGGCAGCACAATCACATATCAACCCTGACAGACATCGGGCACAATAAATCACAAAAAAATGAAACTGCCAAAACATCCAAATGAGGTTTAAGGAACTTGCCTTTGTTATGGCATCTATAATACCACAAATTGTTTAGCAGTTACAACTAATACCATCTTGTATAAACCCATCATACTCAAACATAACGTACAATGAAAATACATACAAGAAAATTGTATCTCTATGAATGAGCGACTCAGTCTTCCACACTTTGTCATCATGCCAGCCTGATAACTAAGAACCCATCCAATCTGTGAACAGAGGAGACATGCTGTCATGGTCCTTCAAGGAGGCACAGCAATTGGAATTAACCTCTAGTGACCTTCACCTCTCCTCCCCTTCTCCCCCAAAACACACTCGCTAATGAGTTGGGCTACAAGGGGTACAGATTTAGCTGTAAGACAAATAAATCCTATCACGGCAAAGTCATATTCTCACTTATCTCTGAGAAAAACAAAGCGCCAAAAAAAAAAGAAAAAAAAAACCCTCCCACTGCCAAAGCTCTGTGACTTTACAGAGGGGTGAAATACGGCAGCAAAGCCATTAAGGAAATGAGACTCTAACCAAAGGGTTGTTTAACTGGAACACATGAACTCTTAATGATGTTTATGTTTATTCAATTTTGCTTCCACATCATTTGCCAAAGTAGAATTTGTTGTAAAGGTTATAAGGAGGGGTTGAAGAGTCTGTTCCCAGAGGTTGTGAGTCTAATAAGACTTACAGTACATTTCCCTGCTCTCTGGATGTATTTTAATGTAATGAATAGGTTCTATACTTGGTGTGTGATGCTTATCTATAAATTATAAAAATTATACAAACTATTTTAACCCTTCCAACCCATGTTTAATATAGCCAAATTTATAGTACCCCC
>OMLM01000564.1:112592-123606 GCA_900302695.1 Helostoma temminkii
CCCAACAATTGAAGTTGTCCAACCCTTGTTCAGCCTCATTCGCGCGTCTGCTCTTCTGATTCTGAGCCAAAGTCAACCACGGGCATTTACGTTTTCAGCTGTGGCGTTTCCGGCATCTGCACACGCTTGTGTTTACACAGGATGTTCAAACTTGATGCAGATTAAACAAATCCAATTTGGAGGCTGAGTTCAATCACCTTCTTTATTTCAACATTAAGAAGATGAAGCTGGGGCCCAGATCACCACTACCCTTTCCAAGAGGATAGGGTGAGGGTGGGGGGGGATCTGAACACCAATAAGTCCAGAAAGTATTTTGAGAGAATTTATATGTGGATAGATGTCATCCACTGGTTCCCACAGGCTTACATGTGGTTGGATTTGCTCACTGTGGTGTAGGGTATTTTTTTCAAAAATACTCTCACTGGCAGTGTGTTATGGCCCTTCTAAGAACCCTTTGGTTGTTTGGCATTGGTTCTGTTCCCACACTTATGGTGTAAATGGAGGCCTGGCTTTGTGCTCACATGCCCAGACCAGACATACATAGCACAATTCAATGTTATGAACATTTAATTTTGCCAGGAATTTTTTCATCTTGCATCAGATAATCACTGATTACTTAAACTCAGGAAACGCAGTATAGGTCAGATGCCAGTTGTGCCAAGTTCACTTCTCATATGGGAGAGCAGACGGCTTCCAAGTTTGGTTGAGGGCGGTCTACATGCTTGCTTGCCTAGTGCTCTGTTTGAGCCAAGCTTCAGCTCATAGGGTTCAGGATTGGGATGGGAAATGCTACAGAAGATTGGATTGTCTCTGACCTTTTCACAAGTACAAAAGAACCTTCTTTGTGTCCAGAAAAGCAGTCATTTGTTTAACAGGATTTTTAATTGCTGCTCACTCCAAATAAAGTCTTGGGTTTGGCTTGTGTTTTTGTCCTCACCTGGGTACTCTTTTGTATTTGGGAGGGGTTCTGACCTTCCATGGCACCTGTTTGGCTAACGTCCTGCTGCCCATCTGCTCCGAGCTAATGCAGCCATCCCACTTCAACAGAACAACTCCATTCAGGATGGCTAGCTGTCCACCTAATTGTATCACATTGTACAGGCTTTGTCCTAGCATTCCCTCACCAGCTAAAGGTTGCCGAAATCTCATCCGTCACATCAGAGGGGCCCTATTAACCCCTGACCCCTGGTTGGTGTGTGTGGACAAGACCACTCCTCACACCCAACGCCATGCCCATTAACACGTCGCCCCACAGTAGAAAAACTATTTTGACGGGCTGTAATTGGCACTAAGTGATCATGGACAAAGACTCCCTCTGTGCTACCTGCTGGACTGAGCGGTACTGACCACTCTTAGAGCTTCACGCTTGACATTTCCTTTCTGTGTCCGATGTGAGAAGAGAGGATGTGGGGAATCCCCTTCCTGCACCACCACCTCCTCCATTTCTCCATCCCTTCAGCCCCATCTGCTATTTGCCATGGCGCTCCTTTGAAAACATGAGATAATGAGGTTCTAGCAGGGAGAGCCTGCTGGAGCAAGACTGCATGGTCCAGATCTGTGGAAGGTGATTAATCCAATGGCAGGCCATTCCTTTCAGAGCCAGTCTAATTAGTTTATGTTAGCTGGAGAAGGTCAGGGGGCGTGTTTGACTAAGGCCTTTTCTTCAAATGCCACAATGGTGTGATGATCTGTGGATGCAGGTGCAGCAATCGGCTGCTTTGATGCTGCTTAGGGCATGGGTTCTGTGGTTGAGTTGCAAACTGTCAATGAAAATGCTGTCTTTTACTTATGCATATATGACTTTTTGAAACCAATGTCCTGCATTCTAGTAGATTTTGAGTTCATTAGTCAAACTCAAATCTTATGATGCTCTACAAATAACTAGGGAAAAACCCGTAGTATTGTATGCGGGATAGTGGTTAAACACTAAAATGATGGAAAGCCAGGACATACGAACAAATAAAGACTATGAGAAATAATTTCATTGGTACTCTTGGCCTACATATTGCATTGCTAACCCAGGGTCCACCCAGTGAATTACAAACCACTAAATGAGTCACTATGTTAAGTATATGAAAGTCCCTCCTCCTTCAACACTATCACCATTTACCTTACCTGAATTCATAGTTATAGCAGATGTAAATCCCTTTAATGATTAACTGTGATCCCAAATTCTTCATTGCTGTGTACAGTTTGTGTCCTTAGCAACACAAAATGAAACCCAACATGGCTTCTGTAAAACAAAGCTGTATACTTAAGACAGGTCTAACTCCCTTCCCCATAGGCCATGTCATGCTCTCATCCCCGTATTTAACAGCCTGACGTCAGACAGGAGCAGAGGAGGCAGCAGAGGAGACTTTAATACTAAATCTCAACCCCTGTCATTACTGGCCTATGTGACCGCCTATCAGAGGCCCTTTGAGTGATGTGGGAAACCCTGGGCCCTGTCCTCCCAACCCCTGTAGCCCAGGCCGCCTGTTCTGTCCAAACCAACATCAAACTACAGGATAGGCACAGCTAGGATTGACATCAATGGGAGGCTGAGCTCTTTATGCCGAGCACTTCTCACCGCGCAAGCCGTATTTCTGGATTCTCCATCCCATTAAGGCTAAATCAAACGGAGGCAGAGACTGTTCCTTTCAAATGGCATTGCCGTTTTAGTCTTCTCAAACACTGACACTGTGGATGGTAGTAAAAAGAAATTAATGATCTGACCTTAGCCCAGTTCAGAGTGATAGATAGTACCAGCAGCACAAGCTAAGGTCTGGGTTATTTTTAATGTTAATCTCAACATTAATAATTGCCTAGACTGTTTTGCTTTAACCTGAAAAAATCCACCACACCTTCCTTGACATGCAAGCCACTGATGGCACCCACATTTTGGCTAAAGCCACATAAAGTTTATTGATGTGTAATGTCCCATAAACCACCAAGGCCATTATAGCAACTAACAAATAAAGTACTTGCAGCTTATATACAGCACATATACAATGTGAATTTTTTTCCACACCTGTGAAGGCAAAAAAAGTAATCCAAACACAGCAGCTCAGTCAGTGAGCCCATGTAAAGTAGGTCTTTATGCAAGGACACCTGCAGCACTTTGTGAAAGCCTCTGAACTGGTTGGGGGACAGTGGGAAGAAATAGAGGCATAGACACAGGTTTGGCCCTGAAGGCCTAAACTATCACTCCAGCCCATGGGTTGCCTTTGGCCTTGCTAACTGTTCCATGAAATGGGCCCCAGGAACAGTGCAAACCTCCCTGAAACAGGCCGCTCACTGTTAGCCAACAGTGCTCCCTTTGTGTGAAAAGCTGGCCCTTTTCTTCACTGGTCCTGCCTTTCTTTTGAGTCTCAGCTGTGAGCAAACAAAGCTGGCTTAAAGGTTTGCATGATGGTTAGCTAGCTAGCTGGCCAGCCATGTTACTGTTTGTGTCAATAACAGCAATGGAGTTTGCCTTTCCTGTGTTCTGCAGGTGGGGCTACAATGGCTAATGAGAGAAGACGATTCACTGCACCACTAATGAGGCCATCATGAAAACCAAAAACACTGTATTTTGTGGTTAGTGTGCAGTGAAGCTCAAGGATTCATGTCATCCAAATTAAACATGCAATGCCTTAGTGGTCCTTGGGATTATTATTACAATAACTGTAAAGTTCACTACAAGCATGTAAGTGGACAATAGGCCATCTAAAATATTCTAGATATTGACTGTTTCAGCATAGTGTAATGTACAATTAAATAAACTTGAGATAAAATTCTGGTCTCTAGTTTGCTCTTGGTAAATACATCAATCAGTGAAAACCTACGATTTACATTGCTCTATTATTCCTATGAAGGCTGGTATAATTGGTATAATTTATCTTTCAGGTTCAGTGGTATTACAGTGGCGTTATGTCACTATAAATATCTTATATATATTGTATATCTTACAATATATGTATACTGATATTCATCTGAGTCTGTCAGCTCAACTGTCAGCTTGCATTTATACTTAAATCACATCAATTTGTTTTGAATCATACAGTATAGAAGCATAATGTATATTCTATTGTAACTACTCACCTATGAGGTTTAATATGGTATCATTATAGGTTACAGTTAATGGTAAGGTACTGTATGCTTCTGGCTTTTATTGCCTTTCATTTTGCCAACTACAGTGTGCGTCCTGTACAGAGTTTGCAGTGACGATTGCCAGTTGGATGTCACAGGTGGTGATACATTAATCAAATATGCATTAGCTGCTAAGTGAATATTAAATATATAATCATATATTTCATATATTTTCTGTAGAGCCATTCTCACCATGCAGGCTGTTCTGAATTCTCCATCCGATCCAGGCTTAAGCAAAAAAAGCAAAATCATAGTCAACATGGCAATAATGTGCAGTAATTACGAGTCATGTTAAGTGAATATTAAGCATATATTTATCTGCCAATCCCAAATATTTCTGGCTTCTGTTAACTGCAATAATTCTGAAAAGAGAAAAATTGTGAATACTTTAAAAGATGCATAAATTATCTTCTAATAATTTTATTGCAGACACAGACATAATTGCTGTTCATATTGAAGCATCTCTATTGTGTTGTCATAAAATGTTTATTAAAAGCTATTTGTTTGAAGCTTTTTTTTTCTTTTTTTTTTTTACAGTTTATGAGGTTTGAATAGACTATAAAGTCACCACAGCTTTGGGTTCACGCACTCCCCAGAAGATGTGTTCACTTTTAGGGCTGTGGGTAACACAAAGAAGCTATACAACACTGCAAAAATGAGATATAGCTACAACTGCCATGGCAAGGATAAATGCTTCAACATTTTGATTAAGGGAGATAAACTAAAGCAGCTTTTTTTTTTTTTTCCCCTTTGGATGGAAAGGAAAACCAGTAGCACTTGGTTTAACCATGTTTCACTTTGCATAATTGTTCCCAAGGTTGCTGTTTTTTATTTCTATGCTTTCTGTGCCAATATAATTCATTTTCAGAGGCCAAACCAAATATTTGCAGCATGGCTTACACTGCTAAACTGAGCTGTAGTTTGGGTAAAAGAAGTCTACTTTGCCAGCAGCGCTGCACAGAGAAGGCAATAAACAGATTCAATGTTCATCAACAACTCTTCTGATCACACTGTTATTCTCATTACTTGCTTGATTGTGCAATAAATTCTTCAGCAAGTGATGTGATAAACACACAATCATCCTAAGCATAGTACTTTAATTACACTTCAGACTACACTTTGCATCGCACGTGGTTACATGCTGCATGGTTTCATGGTAAACAAACTGTTTACTATGTCTTAGGCACAGATGACATGAAATGGAGGGAGTCAGAGTCATTTACAGTAGTTAAATTCCCTGCTGAGAGGCCCTGCTAAATGCTTCTTCCACAAACCTTGCTGGGAAATATTTGCAATGGTTTCCATCCAGATCTGGGTCACTCGTTCCACATTCACTGCACAGGTGAGTTGGAGCAGGTTTACTTGGCATTGGTCATTGGCTGTCCTTTCCTTTCCACAGGGATGGGAAAGCAGCACCACAAACAGCTTGCGACTACAAGAGAAGCTTTTGTCTGTAGCTTACCATGGCAAAATGACACCGCTAAGCTGCCTTCTGCCAATGTTGTCCAGGTCTCCCAGGACAGTCCATGGGGACTACAGGACCTGCTGCAGGCCAGTCCAATAGAGACGGAAGGAGAGTGAGAGCCCTCGGGAGAATAGGTAACTCTGTCAGCCAGCCGTGCTCCTGCAGCACACAGATGAAAACAACCTCTTTCACATGAAGTGTGTTTTGGCTTCCAAGGCTGTAATCATGGATGATTAGCTTAAGAACTCAATTCCGAGCCGGGACTATTCCTTATTCCTGTCACACTGTCAGAAATTCTATTTACCTACCACTTTTCCCAACTGTCCCAAGACATAAAAGGTGACTTGCCCAATCAGTGGAATCAGGTGTGCGATAGTGATTTAAATATTAATAAGTACACATAGTTTCAAGAATTGTCATATTGACATTCATGATTTTATATAGGGAAGAAAGATTTTTTTAAAAGCCCCTACTCTAGTTTAGATGTTTTATTTTTTACTGCACAATCCAATAATTATGACAAAAACCAATTCTTTTGTATTTGTTTTAATTTTATGTTCAATTTATTTTATGAAAACATGCTTGTGATCAAATACAAATACAATTAGCAAAATCAAGTTATTTACAACAAGTTAATTATTTTGTATAAAGACTCCTGTTTCATTACTTCACATTTAAAAAAAAAAAAGATATTTCTTTTCTTTAATTTTCCACACTACATCAGAGTCAACTGAGAACATATTATGAAACATGTACAAAGAACATTCACTGGCTTGTAGCAGGTTAATGACTCAAGCAGCATGACACATTACGAGGACTGATGTCACCCGTGGCCAGATCATCACCCCACAACAGGTGCAGACTTCTCTCTTTCCTCTCCTCATACTTATGTTGCTGCAGCTTGTTTTCCTTCAACATGTGAAAAACATCTGCATAGGTGGTCCCTCTGTTTTCTTCTACCCAAACCCAACTCATTTACTCCCACCCCTCTATTCTGCCTTTCTGTCTGCTTATTGCCTGTTTTTATGCCAAAAATGGAAGTGCCGATTGTAAATATGTTGAGGTGTCAGCAGCAGTAGAAAAGGGCTGCGTATTTCTGGATCCAAGCTGCGAGGTTTACCGAAGCATATTTTTATCATGAAAAGCCAACATGGAATGGGACGACCATGTGCAGCTGCTGGTCTAATTTGCTCTAAGCATGTACAAATAGGACGGCCCACACAGACCATAAAAGTGGAGTGGAGGTTTTGCTCAACGCGGCACTTTTGTCTGACCAAAGTCACAGGGACGCCTTCCAAAGAACAAACAGATCACAAAAGAAAAGAAGAGAAAACACGCAGGCACACTCATATGATTTTGAGTTTGAATACAGTAGAATAACAACCACTGTTTACCAACACCAATTCCATTGTATACTGAACAGCTTAAACTATGTAATAAAATGTTTATATTTCAGGAAGAGTGCCTCTCAAAAACAATGTAATATACTGTAAATATGCTTGTGATATGATTTTTTTAATTTACCGAGTCAAGGTCAGTGGCTGTCAAAACATTGATGTATATCAAAACCTTATGTATATATTTTTTCAACAAATCCTTAAGAAAGGTTCCGACCTTCAGAGCTCCACCAATATCCCTTCTGTTCATTCTCCATACATTTTATTGCGCCATGGAAACTTTTATTTGCTCTAAAGCAATTTGCTCTGGAAACCCCCTGTAGATTCTATGAGTACTGTATGGTTAAAGAAGTACGCATTACATGCCCATGCATGAATACACACACACACACACATAGATTTACATATGTCTGAATGGTGTTCCCCTTTAGACACCAGATAAATAACTTCAAACAGTAAACTAGGTGCTAATGAACTGGATCCTGACAGGGTTTGCTTTCCGTGAGCAGAGACCCACCCCACAATGGATCCATTCACAGGATCTCAGCCATGGAAAGTGTTGGTAAAGTAATCCCGCTAGAGTTTATGTGACCTTTTCTAACTCTCAGTACGTCCTTCTCCCCACAGGTCTTTAAGACCCAGCCAAAAACAACACTGACCTTCATCAGCTGATACAGGCAGAGGCTACCCACATTTGCATGCTTCAAAATGGCACCTATTCACAGCTGGTTGGCAAATTGATGTGGGGAGGAAAGGAACACAACGCCCCGCTTCCTCTTACACTGTACCTGGGAGATCAGTCATGGCAACTTCAAGGGCAGCATCAAGGGTTGGTCCTTCTACTTCACGGTGCAACACAGGACACGACTAGAAGGCATCTGAACACTTTTCTACACAAGCGGCCAAATCACCTAACATCCTCTGCACACAGGATGTGCAAGAAAAGGTGTTATTTCATCTTTAACAGAATACAGGCAGTGTGCTCTGACAAACCTAATAAACTTCACTAGCATTGCATACGGTTTTATTCAACACATCTGATATTCATACAGGAATGGAAACGACAACTGCTTCAAACTTTCACCTGCTACAGCTGACAAAGACTAAAAAGGAGCAACATTTTATCATAAATTCTAATACACCATACATTTTAATACACCATCTATCCATATGGCTGTGTTTATCTGTATCTTTTATGCTTCTGGGGCGGCAAAGGGATGAAATACTGCCGGTGACAGGTAAAGCGATACTCTATAATGGAAGTTGTTTTACAGTAGCCACTTTCCAGAAAGAAGTGCAATATTTAAACATACGATATCCTGTTCCAAACCACAGTTCAGAGCAGCCTCTCCTCTAGATGCGAGGGTCACACTACGCTGACAACCTGTATTTATGGCTATCTGACCTGACACCATGAAAAGTTTTATTCCTATCAGATGTTTCCATGCAAGGAAAAGTGAACAGAAAAAAGTACATCAGTCTTGGCTTTGTCATATGGAAAGTTCAAATGTAACTGAAAATGTACAAACTTTATGCATGTTTAACTTATTTTGCACTATTACTATTTGGAACTTTTATAGTATTGGCCCTGGCTAGGTAACATTTTTATTGGGGTCAATGGAAACATCCACAAGCAAAGACATAAGACGCCATTTATGGAAACATCTATGGCTCCATGCGTGTAAATAAACAATAAATTTTAGAAATAAAAGAGTGTCTATATTGAGCCTTCACTGCGGTGTATAGATAATACACACATACACACACACACACACACACACACACACACACACACACATATATATCTATATATATAACTCTGATCTTAGAACCCCTCCTGACCACCACACCTGGGTGACCTCTCATCACAACAAAATTTCACATTGTACTGACATTTGTAAAACAAATATTCTGCCAGGTGCAGGTTGTCCTTGAGTTTTAATTTTTATTTGGACAGGAATGGAATTTTATGACAGTTATAGAGGTCAGTGAATAAATCTATTCACATTAATAAAGTAACAGAACAGAAAACAAAGATGTGATTTTGACAGCTTTGAAGAGAGGAAAATTAATTACACCTGTGACACTTTGCAGGTCATAAGGCAGTGTAGCCTTTATTCCCCAGAGCCCTGTCCTGACCCCGTCAGCTCTAGTCTCAGAGGATTAGACCTGTGGTTGCATTGGGTTGTACAAGAGGGAGTGTCACACAATGAGGGAAGCAGTTTGTCAGTAACCCTATAAAAACACTACCTTTGAACAGTGTTTACCTCCAAACTTGTATTAAGTTATGAATGAGACCTCCATCGACACGTCAAAGAAGGAGGTGAGGTCAGTAACTTTCTTGTTACATTCATTACTCCCTCCTGCCTATCCCACCTACTCACTCTGTCCCTGCAAGATCAACCCCCTCTACCTCACCCCCAAAAGCATGGGGCTCGGCAGCATGAATGGGGCATTGTGATGCGTCTCCGTCACGGCAGTGAATGTTTTCACTTCCATTTGATCCGTCGGCGAGGCTGCTAATTGGGTAAGCGTGTTCCCAGGTCACCGCGAGGTTTCTCTTTCCATAAATACAGAAAGTCGGCAAAGGCTTCTACAGATGTCGTTTCCCACCCGCTTCCAAGTAGGTTCAGACCAGCTTCAGGCAGTAGATGTAATTTATTGTGTCTAAAACCACAGTCTAAAATTTTTCCTTCTCTCTCTCCTCATCACTGTATAGAGTGCATTTTATCATTCCCCCAGGCTCAGTAGAAAAGCCGATATTTGTCCTTTCCTTTAACTTGGTCTGTGAGTGCTGTTGTTATTAAAGCCACAGGTGTCATAATGACATGCCATAGTGTTACTTTGTCTGCACTACATCCAGACCTGACAGGTCCAAATGATGTTATTTTCCATGCATTTGTCCACCAGTGACACAGTTTATGATGCTCAGGGTTCATTTGTTTGTTTTTGTCATGGAATTTATATTTCCTCTCTTATACAAGGACTGGAGGTGACTTCATGTGCCAGCATTATACATTCAGCTGGAACAGCAAACTTAGACTTACAGGCATGTTTGCTACACTTAATCTGCAGGGTGTGGTCAAAAATGGTCAAGTGGTCAAAGAAACTGTCCTTCAACTGAAGTGCCCAGATTTAAGCCCTTGTGTTGGCGAGAAACCACCATGCTGAAGTGTCCTTGAATACTTAGCAATTTTAGGGCTGTTCTTCGGCAGTTAGCTCTGACATCTGTCCTCCATGGACGGGACAAATTCCTAACTTAAGTATAATATAACATCATCATCTTATAAAGAAAGGAGACACCACTCTTCATATCTTTTAAGGTGGTTTGTGGTGCATTAACTCGAAGGGCTGGATGGTCACAATTATCTGTTGTTATTACACTGATTGACGGCTGTTCAAAAGTAATCAGTTTGTTTAGCTATGTTCATTTCATATTGTGATATCGGTAGCCATTGCCAGCACTCAGATCCTAGCAGATTCAGTTGCTTTCTAGTGATAGAAATATTATGAGACTAAGGGTAAGGTAAGATAGGGTGAGGTATCACTATATTGATCCCCTGAGGGGGAAATCAAATGAAGATGATGATAGATGTCCTTAGATTATGACTGGAATTCACGCATCAACTCTCATAGTTTCATCCATACCAAAAAAAACACGCACACGTAAAAAAATGTATATATATATATATTGTCTAAACTACAAGAAATACTGGTAAATATCTTAGCTGATGGCGCCACAGTGTGGCAGCAACTGAATGGATATCCCGGTCCACCTATATCCATAATACCTCTTCATCTAACCAATTATTTAATTTAATTGAATGTGTCAAATTATTTATTGTCTCCAGATGAATGCTTTGTGTATTTTACTGTTCTACTAGAAATATGATGATAATTTTTCATTTCTGACTAATAACTGTAAGCTTATTGCTTTTAGTATTACGGTCAGTGCTTACATTTCTTTATTAATTCCTGGAAACTTAATCAGATTTTTGTTTGTTTGTTTTCATTTTAAAACATGAATCCGATGTCCCCATTT
>OMLM01000564.1:123626-142961 GCA_900302695.1 Helostoma temminkii
AGTAATTAGCATTTTGCTCAAACCAGCAAATGCAAAAAAGATACTATGTGATCTTACCAATACAAACCAGGGGGTGGCAGGCTTGTTGGGCTCGTCTCACCAGCAGGTAACATCAGTCCAGATCATGCACAAGCTGATAAAGAAACACATACAGAAATTAAAAGCTAAAAAATTGACATGAAACTGGCTGATTATCAGTAAGAAATCATAAAAATATGTTTTTCATTGCGTCACAAATGCATTATTCAAGTTTCTATATTACTATTGTAATGTTACTTTGTGGACACACTAGTGATTCATCTTGATTGGATAAGATGTGAGTTCATCTGAGGTGAAAGATCATATTGTGGGCCCATCTGTAAAACTGACAAAACCCAAGTATTAATACTGACATATTTTACATTTTGTTTATAGTCTGTAAACATGTCAACATTAGACTTAAAAAAGATTCCTTAAAGACTGTAACCTTGACATTTTCATACACAGTTATGATAATATAATTACATGTATGTATAATGAGATATTGTATAATGCTTTCTTTATTTCCACATATTTTGTATTGCAAACTCAAAATAAGCTGTAACTTACTTTTCCATCATATCGTCCTTAATAATATTTTGTGCACTTTAGGTTTAGGGCAGAAAGCAGTGTGCAGCTGTTTCATAGACCCAGTAGGCTGAGTGGAACCATGACTGTCTGTTAAAACTTGAATAAAATGCTACATTTTAAAAGTAAGTTCTGTGTGCTCTCAGTTTTTCACTCGGTGGTTAACCAGCACTTTACTCCTGCCAGTAAAAGGCCTAAACAATGTTAATTTACCTCATTGGCTGGGCTGAGCTTCAAACTAATTGCTGCT
The DNA here is from genome assembly GCA_900302695.1 of Helostoma temminkii. Lineage (NCBI taxonomy): Eukaryota > Metazoa > Chordata > Actinopteri > Anabantiformes > Helostomatidae > Helostoma > Helostoma temminkii. The sequence continues at coordinate 124,483 of OMLM01000564.1, forward strand.
TAGCATTCTAGTAAATTTGTACTATTGTAATGTTACTATGTGGAAAAGACACACTCTAGTGATTCATCTTAATTAACCAGTTGGATAAGATGTGAGCTGGGCTGATTCATCTGAGGTGAACGATCATGTTGTGGGCCCATCTGTAAAATTGACAATATCTAAACCCAAGTAGTAATACTGACATATCTATTAAAACTTTAATGTAGCTGCATTTTGAAAGTAAGTCCTGTGTGCTCTTAGTTTTTCACTCAGTGGTTAACCAGTACTTACTTTACTCCTGCCAGTAAAAGTCCTAAACCATATTCATTTACCTCTTTGGCTGGGCTGAGCTTCATTTAGTAAACAACATTTTAGTAAATTTGTTTTTTACGCTCTTACACAAAAGTCAGCTCTTCTAAACCCAAATGTTTAAGTAACCATGACCGAACCAATGCAATTATATTAAGTTATACTATGTTTAGAGCCTATGTTTGCTAATACTGAGACACTCATGAGGCTACAGACAAGCTATGTCATGTGTAGCTAGACATTTACTAAGTACTTGACGTACCTGAAGCTTTATAACCTGACACAATTATGTGAAATGTGATTACGGTTAAAAATGATGAACTGTACGTGCAATAAACTCACCTTCGGTAACGCTACTTTCCCACTTCCTCTTACGTTTCTACCTGTGTCTACCTGTGTGCACGGGGCGTGTCTCTTCTTTCAGACAGAGGGTCATTCATGCTTAATTTGAGTTCACAAGAAATTTCCACGAATCGCTCACCAGCAGAAAACTTGAATCAAGGTAAGACCGAGTTCACATTCTCGACTTCCACCTAACAGCGGCGAGGAAAACGTTACTTTTACGCAGCTGCGTTTGATTAGGGTCAAACTTTCATATCCCCGACGGGGGAAAAAAATCACAGCGTATGATCAGGAATGGTCCAGTTGGGGCTTATCGTCTGTCTTAGGTCTGTGCTGACAGATTATATTGTACTATCACTGTACCAAAGTTGGACTTATGCGAACATTCCTGTGAATACTTCTCTGAAAATGTTATCTATTCCTAAAATACATACCCGATGCCTGGTAGTGGTGCATAAAGTAACATTTTTTTCCACTACAGGCCGCTTTGCATGTGAACACTGTCTATAGAAACGCTATGTGTGTATGTATGTCTGTAAACCAGGGTGTCAGAAGTTAAAGATTAAAATGCCTACCTGTGATATAGAAGGAAAACTATCTACAATCTTAAAAATAGTTACCTTGGAGTACCTAGAAAATGAGAATATAAAAATAATCTGTTGTTTGCATTCTGATAAGCCCCATGTTAAACTATTGTATCTTCCATCACTTATTGTTCTGTTGTGCAGAACAATGTAATATTTTGGGAGTCACTCCATCACACTCCAACATGTCTCAGCAAGTCTTCCCTCAGCCACCATGCAAGCTCACACTAACTGTACCCTACGGTTACACAAGGAGCTTGAAAGCAGTCGTGTCCGTGCTCGTCACACATTCCACAGATCTACCCTCCCTGCTCCTCCTCTGCTCTCCTCTTTCTTACCCAACTGATGTCTTTCAGCTTTCCCTCTCTCATGATTAAAATCCGGCAATCCTCCATCACATCTGTACCTTTAAGTGCGGAGCAAAACAGATGCGATGCGTCTGCTGTGTTCTGCAGTCTCATTTTTTTTACTGCTGGCATCAGCCAGTACATCTTCCAGTCTGCATGTTTGCTGATATGTTATTTATGAATGTATAAACTGAGAGACGTACTCCAGGGGTTGCGGTATCATTGCAGAGATACTGCAGAGAAAACGGGGTGGAAATCTGTTTCATTGGCGGCCACTTTGAACAGAAAAAAAGTGACAATGCTGTTAATTTAGATGTTCTCATCAGAGGTTGAGAAACACTTAATCCTCTGGTTTATCATTTCAGATGTTCCTTAATATTCTAAGCAAAAGCGAGCAGAAAAAAGTAATTACTTTGTGTTATTCTCCTACTGTCTATCTATTGAAAGGCAATAGAATTCCAGGGGTCTTCTCCTGTGACATCATGTTTATAATCCAGGCATTTTTAAAACAGGGCCATGATCAGAGCAGCAGAGTATGCAGACACATCATGGAAGCTGGTTGTTAAGGTGGATCAAAAAGATGGCAGTGAACCCATGGAAGTTAAGCTGAGGGTGAAGGGAGACTTGCACGTTGGAGGCCTTATGCTCAAGTTGGTGGACGAGATCGGTAAGTGTCTTTGATGGGTGATCAAAGTGCGTTCTGCCTTCTGGGCCATATTGCATTTACAATGTGTACAGTAGCATATCGTTTAAATACTCTATGCATGTGTAACTACAATAGAGACACACATTTCAGTTGCTTCTGAACACTGTGAATAAGTGCATGCATTTCAAAAATGTAACTATTTTTGTTTAGTTACCTGGTAAACAGCCTAACTTACACCTACTTTGCTTTAACTACACTGCTTCAGTCAACTCTGCTGTCCCAATAGGACTGTTAGTCAAGCCACACCCTTGTTTGCACTGCAGTTTTCTGTGCTATGGTGTCATTGTTTAGTCACAGTGCATTCGTTTGTGTAGCCTTAAGGGACAGAGTTCACCAAGTATCAGTTCTGATAACTCCCTGCAGTTCTTTATAAACACTCCGGAGCTAATATAGCTTGATAGTAACTTTAAGAAAGTTGTTTTAGGAACATAAAACATAATAGATGACTCACTAGCTTGTCATCAGCTGAGGGAATTCAGCCCAACATCGTAAGATGATGATTCATAAAACCACACTTTAATCTTGCTCCACCACCTACACAACACTGTGTACAGAAAGTCTTTATGTTGGTAGAAGTAGTGGTTGTTGAAAGATTTTACTCATGAAATCTAGAGCTCTGTTTGTAAATGTGCGCAGCAATTTTGGGGTCTGAACTGTCCGTTAAACTTGAGATGGGAAAGTAATAAATATGTTATAAATAAGTAATATTGGCAGTAGTGTGTTTAATTGACTGTGTCTGTTTGCAGAGGTTTGCCAGGACTGGTCAGACCATGCACTGTGGTGGGATAAGAGGCAATGCTGGCTGCTAAAGACCCACTGGACCTTGGACAAGTATGGAGTCCAGGTAATACCTAATTACCTCAGTCAAATACCTAAGATGCCAAAATGGTGCAGGCAGTTTTTATAATGCCCATTCTCGTCAATGCAGAAATAATGAAATGGTTTCAGTGGTTTAATACAGTCACCCATGGAAGCCATGAAACCTAATTTCTATGATTTCAAATATTTTTACACAGGCTGATGCTGACCTATTATTCACACCCCAGCACAAATCATTGTTGCTGCAACTTCCCAATATGAAAACCATCAAAATGCCTGTCAGTTTCTCCAGTGTGGTCTTTAAGACAGTGGTAGATATATGTCGAATACTCAGTAAGTATTTCTGGCTTTTCTGATTACAATACCCTCTCCCCTTGTTGATTTATTTATGTTTTTGTGTGTCTTAGACAAAAAATTATTTTAATGTCAAAGTAAGACTCAACCACCATATTCTTTTTGATCCATCATGCCTTTTCTTTTTAACTCCTTCTCAGACATTAGGAGACCAGAGGAATTATCACTGTTGAAGCGTCCAGATGAGTCATGCAAGAAAAAAAAGAAGAAGGACATGACCTCGCCACAGGATGAGATCTGGGACATCGATTTAGTCAGTGGGGGACAGGGAAGCACAGGTACTGTGAAACACAGGTCTGTGTCTTAACAAGATTGAAAAGATGTCTCGCTACTTTTAGGAGCGGAATCAGTGCATGGGGGTCAAACACGTTAATGGAAATACATTTAAACGGAAACTAGATCTTTTTATCAAGCATAGATGTAACTATAACATTTTAGCTGTTGCAATGCAAAGCACTCCATTTATAACATGTATTACAAACATGTTTAATTTAGAAAAAATATTAAGCTCTGATGCTTGAGTGGGAAAAACTTTTGCAACAAAATCACAGCAAGGTTTAATGACAAATGCAAATGCAAGTGCATAATGTTTCCTTCCTCATGTTGGCTCAGTTATTTGTTCTGATTAATTACAATATCATCAGTATAAGACTCTGGTCATCTAGACTGGACTGTAGCCTGACTAGTTGGTTCAATTTCTCAACATCATTGGTCATTGTTGATAATGTGTAATTATATGACATTACAGCAGTTTGTGTTTTAAAATTGGACTATATTTGGGTCAAACTCTGGACACAACAATGGTGTCCACAATTTGATATATTCTGATTAATATTCAGGCTTAGAAGGTTTAGTGTCTTTAATTCCTTAAGGTATTTCTGCAGAAGTAGGAGAAGAAATCAGCATATACTGCTGCTGGTACAGTGCTACAGTTTGTATCACTGAGATCTGAAAGAATTGTTGAGTGGGCTGCCATGTTCTTCAAGATTTCCCTAACGTCGACTGTCCCAGAGCAGACATTTTGATTCGTTAAGGTGCCTCAGTAGCTTAAAAATATCTCTAAGTTGATCTCAGTCACCTTTAATATCAGCCTAGTTATTACCTTTTGTGTTTTATTATTCTTTATGCTTTTTTACTCAACCTTTCAGTCTGCTTTTATTCTCACTGTTGATCTGGACTTTAAGCACGAATAACTAAAGATTCCTTTGAAATCACTAAAAATACTGTATGTCTTCGTATTACTTTTGTTGTAATTTTTGTAAATATTATTTCTTCCATTTTCCCCAAAGGCCCAATGTACAGTAAGACCATGACAGCAACCTATGACCCAGAGAATGGGATGCCAGTGTCTGCCACCAGTCTTTGGTTTGGAGAAAACCCTCTAGCTGACTGCCAACCAAATTTGCCCCCTGCTGAGCTGGCCAAGATGTACCAGACACTCTCGTTAACGGATAAAGCAATGAACAATTCAGGGTAAAGTCCAAAATCTGTCTGTAATTTTTTGATCGGGAACCAGCAGCGTTATTATTTTTTTGATGATGTTTCTATTCACAGCTCCTCTTACTGGTTATTGCTATGATTGATAGGTGGATGGACTCATCTCGTTCTCTTATGGAGCAAGGCATTCAAGCAAATGACAAGCTGTTGCTTCGATTTAAATACAATGTCTTCTTTGACCTCAATCCTAAAGTAAGAGACACAACATTCACTGGAAAAATATCTTCTCCTGAATTAACAGCAGAACAGTCTTGGTTTGATAAATTAAAATATGTGTATTGTGTTTTAGTATGATGCCGTCAGGATAACACAGCTTTACGAACAAGCTCGCTGGGCCATTCTACTGGAGGAGATAGATTGCACTGATGAGGAAATGTTGATGTTCGCTTCACTACAGGTGAACAATGTGCCATCTCAGCTATAAAATGATGTTTATATGTTTATTACTCAAAGCAAGTAAAAAAAGAGGTCAGCTGTTTAGATATGTGAAGGTTGAATTTTATTGCAGCTGGTAGGTTAGAAAACATAAATTATAAATAATACTAATAAAATAATATTCCATAGCCTTGTATCCTTTTTTGGAATATTGACAGATAAAAAAGCACTGGAACTGTTGCCTTGCAGTCAAGTTATTCAACCACCAAACCTCTAAATCACCTCAGTAGGAAGTCAGAATAAAATCTGGATCTTCAATACTGTAAAACTAATGACATATGAGCAGAATTTCCAAGGGGAACAATAATGTGGATGACCTTTTTTTAAGTAGTAGTAGCTCTGGATATTATCTACTCAGGAGAGTGAATATGGTGTTTAAAACCATGCAAGGATGTGTCTGGACATGAAAGATACCCCACTGGAGAGGGAGGATGGGAGGGAGAAGAGAAGAAAGACATATAAAACATAGAGGGAAAAGTAGCATAGGAATAGTGTGATAATTCCCTATCATTAATGATTGCTATGATAACTTTTTAGCTGAAACTTTTAGCTGTCAGTGTCAGTGTGTCTAAATTTCAGCCTATTTCTTGTGTGTTCAGCTATAACTTTACAACTATGATTCAGAAATTAGTGATTCAAAAAGACATCAGTGTTGCACTCACCTACACATTAATGCAGTGGCAGGCACACGAGGCTGCGCTTAAACCTCCATCTGACTTATGCCAGCCTTTCATAACCTCTGTAAATAACTTACAGTGTTTCATTTCAAAACTATATCTATATGCGTAATCATTATTATGTTTTTCTTTTCAGTATCACATCTGTAAACTGACTATGTCAAGTGAACCACTGGTCCACTCCAATGAGCCAGAAATAGATGAAGTAGAGGCTGCTCTGTCCAACTTGGAAGTGACACTTGCAGGTGGACATGCAGACAAAATTCTGGTAAATATATTGGTTTTCTCTTGTGTTATAGTAGAACACCTGTTTTTAAGCTGAACTTGGTAGGCCTCTGGTAATTGCATGTGTTCATGTGAAAATATCAAAAGACACAGGATAATTCATGGTTGTTGTTGTGCCCCCAGGAAGACATTACAGACATTCCACAGCTGGCAGATTCCCTCCGGCTGTTTAGGTAAATTACTTATCCGTACACTGTATTGCTATACTGTATCACTGGAATATAGTGTAAGTAAAAACTGATGTCAAATCTCAAATACTGGAATTGATCTGTGCTTCAAACTTTGACCTGTCAAGTACCCTTTTATTAGTAGAACTTGTGGCTTGTAAGATCACTTTGAATGGGTCCTAGGGGACAGCCTAAAAAGACAAATATCCATATCCTCCACTGTTCTGGATATGTAGACTTTGTATGTCCTATTTTAAAAGAATCTTAAACTTATAATCTTCTCTGAGACTTTTAATCTGTCTGAAAGTCAGTAAGCTGTATTGCAGGCAAATGCAGCAATCATTTATTATACTTTATAATCATTATTTTTTTCTGTCCTACATCAGGCCCAAAAGACTGACATTGCGGGCATACAAAGAGTACTGGTTTGTATTCAAAGACACCAGCATCTCCTACTACAAGAACAAGGAGGCTGCCAGTGGAGAACCAATAGAGCAGTTTCAACTCAGAGGTAACAAAAGATACATGATAAAGGGTATAAAGGAAACATCCAATATGTTCACATTAGCTTGTAATGCATAAAACCTTATGTGAATGTATAATCTGTATAAGGAGGCACATATATGCACCTGCAGATAATGACTGGGATTAACCATTTTGTGTTACTACTGTTCACAATATAAAGCAGTAAATGCTCATTAAACCATCACAGTAAATGCAGTTTTATTCAGTGCTCGTATTCGCAGATCTACTGTATCTTGCTGCTGTGCAAATCAATAACATGTCCCTCCTTATTTGACAGGTTGTGAGGTAGTTCCTGATGTCAATGTCACAGACAGGAAGTTTGGCATCAAGCTCCTGCTTCCAGTTGCTGATGGGATGAATGAGGTGTACATCCGATGTGACAATGTAAGGCCTCGCCCCCAAGCTTATGAGCATTTTCATGTGATAAGTTGCATTTCTGTCTCTTTTTAAAATGCCTGCAATATGTAGATGATGATGAGAAACCTGGGTTTAATTTTATAACTGTTATACTGTTGTTTCCCTCTGCTGCAGGAAACACAGTATGCCAAGTGGAAAGCTGCATGCATCCTTGCCTCTAAGGGCAAGACAATGGCCTACAGTTCCTACAAGACAGAAGTGAAGAATATCCAGTCCTTTCTGAAAATGAAGAGCCTGGCGCCCCCTCCTGGTCAGGAAGCTCCGGACCTTGATTCCATGGAAATGAATCCTGAATGTTTTGTTTCTCCACGGTACGCCAAGAAGAACAAGACCAAACAGGTTGGTGTAAGGGCAAAATGCAACATACTTGGCTTTGCCAATGCTCATCAGTGTTACAACTAAATATATTTGCTAAATCCGCCACTGGTGATTCTGTCAAGCTGACAGCACGTATCCTGGAGGGCCATCACAATATAGCACAGCTGTCCCTGATGGAGGCCAAAATGCGCTTCATCCACGCCTGGCAGTCACTTCCAGACTTTGGTATCAACTATTACATTGTCAGGTACTGTGCTCATATTTAATGATTTTACATATATGCACATGGTGACTTACATACATTTCAGTAATGGATGATAATTAAAAGATATTTAATATTTTTGTTTTAGATTCAAAGCCTGCAAAAAGGATGAGATTTTGGGGATCTCATACAACCGTCTAATTCGTATTGACATGTCCACCGGTCTGCCTGTCACCACATGGAGGTTCGCCAACATGAAGCAATGGAACGTAAACTGGGAGATAAGACAGGTGAGAGATCGTTCTGCCAAACAGTTTGATTTCACCTGTGTTTTCATTCCAGGTAGTGTTTTTGAGCTGAATTTTTAATCCACTGTCTTTAATTTCAGGTGCAAATAGAGTTTGACCAGAATGTGTCAATCGCCTTCTGTTGTTTGAGCTGTGACTGCAAGGTGGTTCACGAGTTCATTGGAGGTTACATATTCCTGTCCACACGAGCTAAAGACCAAAATGAGACACTGGATGAAGAATTGTTCCATAAACTTACTGCTGGTCAAGAACAACATAAGATATAGGACTGCGCTTCTTCAAGTACATCTGTTGTTTTTTTTACGTACATGTTACAATGTGAAAGTCAGTGTTAAGTGGTAAACCAGAGCAAATCACTGCCAGAGAAAATGTAATCAAAGTCGGAGAAATGACATTCTGAATGATGTTCACTTACACAACAACAATAGCATACGATGCTGCTGTAAACACAAAGCAATGTATCCTGCACTAAAAGTAAAAAAAAAAAAATGCTATGGTGTTGATGTACATATACTTGTCTTTTCTCAGAACTTGGATGAACTGATACTTGTAAGAATTATGCTTTTTTAACATGAAGACTTTCTCATTTCAAACAGACACTGTTAAAAATATTAAAGGGTGTTTGCAGATTTCACAGTGGGTTTCACATTTGCTCAACATTTGTTCACATTGTTTGAATGTTAAACTCCTGTTTACTCAGCATAAGAGACATTTTGGATATATTGGTATATTCTGTATACAAAGAAAACAGAATTCATGGAAGACACAGAGTCAAGCAAATGCAAAAGCTTCATACTTCACAGCTCCTGAGCAAGGCTTGGATTCATTAAGGTCTTCATAAACAGTGGCTAATAACCTGATTTCTAAACTCTTTTAAGCTCTTATAGGCTTATTGCTTTCATAGCAGGAGCACACAAGTTTAAGTAATTTTTTATGTGTTTAAATACATTTCAAATATTATTACAAATTACACTGTACTTCAGTAAGGGAGTTGTGTCTGACATAGTTTAATCCACAGAGTTGGTGACAAAGCTTCATGTTGCAATTAAATATTACAGTAATCCTTAGTTCAACATAATGGCAGAAATCATTATGACTCGGTGTCTAATTCTGGTTGACAATAGCTAATGTTTGGAAACTATCAATATCAAATAATTATTTCTTTCTTGTACAATGTAGAATGGTCTCTTTTGCATGGCATGATATGAAACATACCAACCTGAACTGTGATGTGGTCACACGCCTGCCATTTGTGCACCCTACAGACAAATTGTTACGAAAAGTTATAATTTCCCACACTGATAGATAATTATTTACATAAATTGCATCTTGAAATCAATATGAAATTTAAGGATTTAATTATATAAAAGATTTTTTTTAACTTGATAAAGAGTTCATGTCCACATGCATTTCCTAATGATTTATGTATCTATGGTAAATGGTGTGTGGAAAGTACCTGTATATGTGTTGATATATTATTACATTGTACGTGCCTTTTTTTATAGTTTTTAATTTTTATAGAAAATATGTTGTTTGTTTTTTTCAAATGGCTTCCACTTATGTGATAAAGTGACTCCAAATCTATACCAGAGATCACTACTCTGGCCAATTCTGTTACGTTAAACTGTTAGACTACATGATATTGGAGCAATTGAAAAAAAGTACAATATTCGTGGAAAAATATCATAAATAGACAAGAACACAAACACACATTTTAAATAAGTGTGATCTCTTTGATGGTGTATCTGATCTTACGCCGCCTATGGATGATTAGATTTATCGATGATGCGGAAATCGACATTTTGATCCTAAATCGTCGGTCTTTGTTCCTATTGGTTACAAAACTCATCGACGCCAATCGAGCCAATCACAGAGGATTCAGTTGAAGCACGACAGTCTCTGCGTTCTGCAAACGTTTAGTCGTCCTGTGAAGCTAGGGAAATGATAGCCCACACGTGGGAATAGTAACTTGTAGTATTTCGCTTATATTTCAGCGTAGTGTAGTGCCTTTCTAAACTGTGCCTTGTCAACGGTGACTCTGTATAATTAGTTGAAGGTGACATTTACCTTGTAACTGACTAGCCAGCTGGTTTATCTGCCTTATCATGGCGGACAACGAAGACAGAATTAAAGAGGGTGACTACGTTGTTTTAAAACGGGGGGATATCTTCAAAGCGGTTCAAATTCAACCGAGGAAGTGAGTCAGTAACTGTTAACTGTAGGTTTTTTCTCTAGCCAAACAAGTTGAACCATAACTGCCATAGTACTAGTGATAACGCTAATGTATCTGTGATGTTTCTCTTTGCACTAATAGTGATGTACAGATCATATTAAATGAGCTGCAGAGGCTAACATTTGATGTTGAAACATTTTGTGCACTTTAGGTTGTACTGAGGGCTGTGAAATGCAATGGTGGGTTATTTGTTTCTGTCTGGCTGACTCACAGGAAGGTGATTTTTGAGAAGCAGTGGTTCTTCCTGGATAATGCAGTGGGTCATCTGTACAGCACCACATTTGAGATCGTGTCTGGAGGAACCTTGCAGCTAAAGGCGTCCAAAGAAGACAAAGAGGCATCTAGTGGTGTGTATCTACTGTTTAAACACCACAGCTGCCAGCTTCATTTGAGTTATACAGAAAACTCATTTTATCCTCATTTTAATCTCTTAATACATTCTTCCCAGATGCAAAGGAAGCGGGCACAGACAACAGAAACATTGTAGATGATGGAAAATCACAGAAACTGACCAGGGATGATATTGAGACACTCAAAGAGCAAGGTCTGAAGGGTCAGGTACATCAATAACCTTGCAATTATATTCATAAATGGGAAGGTATAGTGTTGCCAAATGTCGATTCTGTTTTTAAAAGTATAACACATGCCCCTGCACTGTCCTGGTTGTTTTCCAACTGTCCCTGCCCTACCCACTGCTGATTACCTGGTTCAGGTGTGTTCAGCCCGTCAGAAGCTGTAAATGCAGGGGAGTTGGGAAACAAGCAGGACAATAGCCTTAATCCCTGCTATTATCTGTTGTGTAAGAAAGGGAAACATGAAACTACATAAATGAACCAATGTTACTTTACTGGGACCTATGTATAGTCCAAATCCCCAGTACTGGAGATATAAATACAGTCTTTGCATTAAATGTCTATTAATCCCCAGGTGTTATTTTTTTTGTTTAGTTTTTAAGAATTTAAATAATGTGTAGAAACAAAAGTGCTTGGGGAAAAGTTGAAAACTATAGTGATGAGCCTTGTGCATTGATGTTTGCTGTCTTGTCATGAAAATCTTATCTAAATTATAAGATGAAATGTTGAGACTAGAGATGGTATGTGCATGTGCTTCACAGGAAATCATTCAGCAGCTTATAGAAAACAGCTCCACATTCAGAGATAAGACCGAGTATGCCCAGGATAAATACATCAAGAAGAAAAAGAGGAAGTGAGTCACCTTTAATTATACAACCACAATCTGTTACAGACAAAAAAATGTTGCATGCAGTAATTCGTGACATTGATTGTTTGGTTGTCCCCATTTTGTGCTTTGCCAGGTATGAAAATACTGTGACAATTCTGAGGCCATCTTGCCGCATCCTGGCTATGATGTACCATGGCAGGGAACCAGGGAAGATCTGGTGAGTCGGCTACAATATGTGTAAACGTGAAAGTTTAAAGAGAAGTAAAAGCTGATTGTATTATGTTTATGTTTCTGTGTGATGCAGTCACCTGCGATATGACACACTTGCCCAGTTGTTGACTCTGGCAAATATCCATGCCGGCAGCAAAGTTTTAGTTTTTGAGACTTGTGCCGGCCTCGTGTTGGGAGCTGTCATGGAAAGAATGGGGGGTATGTTACTCCTGTTACTCTTCTCAGGATTTCAACTTTATCTACAAAGAGAGTTTATTATCTTTTTGTACTTTCTAAACAAAGCTATTTGTCCTCTGCATAATTATCCTCTCATTCCTCCTCATTCAGGCTATGGATCAGTGATCCAAATGTACCCAGGAGGTGGACCAGTTCGGGCGGGTGTGGAGAGCTTTGGCTTCCCGGCACATTTTCACGATATGCTGCATGAATTTCCCATCTGCCATGTCAGCGCTCTACTGGCAGGCACTCTGGACACCACTGCCAAAGACCCCAGTGCTGGTAGGGCCTGCCTTTTTAAAAATCTCTCCAAGATGTTTATAGACTTGCTGTTTTTAGAATAAACAGAGTAGCTGAATGCTGGTACTTAAATGCCTGAACAGTTCCTGGTTTCAAAATGGACAATGTTTAGATTTTCATGATTTCCTACGATAACCACAACATAGACAAAGAATTGGTGTATTCAGAAAATAGAACTGTAATAAATATTGAGAAAGATGAACATTGATCATCTTTTATATGTAGTTTATCTGTGACTCCTTTCTGAAATTCTCCACTAACATTACAGATGAAAAGCAGCACAACATGGCTGCAAATCAGCCTGAGGCAGAGCAGCAGGGCAGTCCAGAGGAACAGAGCATGGAGACCAGCGCCGGTGATGATGTTGACCAGGAGAAAAAAGAAAAGGACAAACGCAAAGAAGCCAAAGTATGCCAACTGTTTACAAACCCATACTTAATTTTTGTTTTGCTTTAGTGTATTTTATATTTCTTACTGTTTATTGTTTAAAGAAAATCAAAATTGGATATGGAACAGGGAGTTAAATATCTATCTTGTTATTGTTCTTTAAGGCTCAGGAAAAAAAGGTGAAGCTGGAGGAGAAGCGGAGGAAGTTGGCAGCTGCTGCTTCTCTACTTGAGTCCAGAAATGCTGACGGGTTGGTCTCAGATTTATTTTTTTCTACCTCTGTTTTATCAAGTTTGAATTGTGCCATGTAATGAACAGTAGTAGATCCAACTAGCGAGCTAAATCATTTGCATTTCCATGGGCCCCCCTTCAACGATTAATGTGATGACCTTACAAGGTGAATAAAATGAATTCACAGTTTCCTGTCGTACTAAATGAAGCATTTGCTTTATAGCATTTCTATGATTGATGAACAAAGCGTTGTGAAGGTGACATACAAGTATGAGTATTGATCTAGGTGCAATATTGGCTTTCCTCTATATCACAAACCCGACCACAGAGCACAATTTCCCAGACTGTTCTAAATCAGCCTTTTTACTGACTTTCAATGACTTGAATATAATATGAAATGAATGTCTTCAATGTAAAGACCCTAAATCTTCTGGTAATAAGTCACACACAGCACTGTTAAATTATAATATTGCTTACATGCACATTTCCAATAACAAAGTGTTCTTTGACAGTATATTTCATATTGGACATGTTTGCTTGATCATCTGTTTGTTTCCCATGTGCAGGCTGGTTATAGCCAGTCGGTTTCATCCGTGTCCAGTTCTCATGGGCCTGCTGAAATTCCTCTCTCCCTCCAGGCCTTTTGTAGTCTACTCACAGTACAAAGAGGTAAGAACAACATAAGAAGAGGCAATTACTAGAACCACGACACTGTTGATGCCTTTACTCATTCAGGATAATTTGTTATCTAAGAAGAATGTCCTATTAACTGCCTTTGCACATGTTTTTTTATTGTTCCACTCTCTGTGTGTTGACTCCTTGCTTCAGCTGTCTTTCACTTAATGCACCTTATTCTTCTGTCTGTTGGTCTATCCAGCCTCTCATTGAGTGTTACACAAAACTTAAGGAACATGGCGGTACGGTCAACCTGAGACTCACAGACACCTGGCTCAGACATTATCAGGTAATATTTATTTGTTTATGTTTTCAGTTTTCTTACTAAATGTGCTTCACAGTGGACTACATGACATTGTGTACATCATAGTGTTTTGTCAGAAATCCCATACTTGTCCATATTTAATCTATTTCCCAGTGCTTGATATTACTATGAGCAAATTCATGCGTTAAAACTCTAGAATTAAACCAAAAATTATAGTGGCTCGATCTGAATGAGTTAAAATACAGCATGAAACAGAAATTTATTTAATCAAAATCTCCAGCACAGGCGATATAACAGACTTAATGCTTAAATTAATATTTTGTTCACCACATCATCATCATAATATGCCAATGTACTGGGAGGTATTTTAGATTTTTGTGATTTATTTTGTTATACTTCAGTGCAGCAGTTTGTAAATTTGCGTACCACATGAGGAAATGTCTTTTCCTCTTGTTGCGTCCAGGTCACTGTCTGGTTTCACTTTGTTCTAACACCTTATATACAGTGCATTTATATGCACCTAAGTACCTAGGTTACAGCTGGCTTTCTCGAGTAAGTTGATTTCTTAATTTTTCATGTAAACAGGAAGCCTGGTTTCCATAATCAGGGTAGAGGATTGGAGAAGCCAGGTAGATTTCCTTCAGGAGATCTCAGATTTGTCTGTCATGTATACACATAACCAGGTTTCTGATATGTGCATGACAAAAGCTGCAGACACTTGCTACTCTACTCCCTACTCTTGCAGCTGAATGAAAGAAGATTTCAGAGTGATGCTGCCTTGTTTTTAACTAATCTCCAACTAAAATTGAAACCAACACAAAGTGCCCCATAGATGTCTAAATAAGTCACTTTTACAGTGTATTTTTATAATTCAGACAGCTTGCACTATAAAAAGGAGCATTGTATACGCCTACATGCAGCACCGTCAGCTCCCCTTTCATCTGTGAATGATGCTTCCAAAATAGTTAGGTAAGGTAGAGGAGAAATCAGATTACTCATCTGCTGCATATATTCGCAGATTTCCAGTGAGCAGGTGCATGCAAACCTCTGATAACCTGAGAAAGCCTGTTTTTCAAAGTAATCTGATTACTTAAGTGAGTGTAAATGCAATTAGCTTTTTTCCCTGCTGATCTCAACTACTGTATGGTGTCCACTATATCTGATCATTGTCTCTTTGTTGCATCCAGCTGAAACTGAAAATGATGGCGTGTAATTGCTCTAATTTTCTGTTAATTTTGTTTAATTATTAAGTGTGGCCGTTCAAGATCAAGCCACATCTCAGTTAGCGTCAAGGAAGACACTCTACATTTAAGTTTGGCTTCTCACCATTACGTGAGGCTGGATGAAAGTATTTTATTAGCATGTTCAGTTTTTCAGTTTTATCTGTTTTCCCCCCTGAGCACATGCTGTTATTTCCCCCAACACTTCCAATAGAATTAATGTCTCCTGACTATTTGTGTGCGTGTCCCTAGGTGTTGCCTAACAGGACACATCCTGTGCTTCTGATGAGCGGCGGTGGGGGCTACCTCCTCTCAGGGACAACAGTTGCCGTGGACCATTCCAAACCTACAGGCCCCCAGAGAGCTGAAGAACCAGCACCAAAGAGACTGAAAATGACAGATACCGAAGGATAAATAAATACAGAAGCATCTAAATTTTTAAGGGCACATTTCCAGTGGCCTATAGGGAATTTCCTCTAGCATTTACTTCCACTTCTTCTTAACTGATTTGACACGTGGAATAAGAGAAACAATGTCTGGTTTGTGATAATCATAACACTTTCCCTTGTGTATTCAGATCAGTGCAGATGAAGGTGTAATGCTGAGGAGTAAACAGTAAACCTGTCTAGGCTATCTGAGCTCAGTTTGTGTTATATAAGGAACTGCTGAATAATGTTTAATGTTTCGAGAGTGTTGTGGCAGGTTTGTTTTATGCCTTTAGATGAGGCATAAGAACTTTTTTCTCTAGTTATTGCTCTCATTTTAGGTTTTTAAGTTTGCTGAAAGTGCCATTTGTTATATGATCCTGTTGCTAATGCAGATTCACTGTTAACTAAATCTGTATCTGCACAGAATTAAAGAAGCAGTTACAATGAACATGATGTCTGAACACTGTTTCCCATCGAGAAAATAATCTGACAGATTTGTATTTGGTCCCAGAATAACTCTTTATTAAGTGCAGACTTAACAAACTATTTAGAACAATTATTTCAAATAATTGTCAATATATATTTTTTAATATTTTATCTTTAAATGTATAAACATCAAAACCGTTCCCATGCTGATTAATGCGTTGACACCAAAATATCACAACTACAATGATAAACAAGTTCTTCAGGTTTTTTTGGCAAGGCTCCAGGATTTTTTCTTATTTTTTGTCTTTTTTTAACACTGTAAGCACACTACATTGGCAAACATACAGTAAGACAGCAGCTTTTATCCACTCAAAGCTGATAATGTTTTGAAGTGAAGTCCATTCTGGCTTATGCACTATTGTCATGCAACTTGGCAGCGATTTTCTGCAACTCCATGTCCATCGCAGCCAGGTTTTCCAGCTCTTTCTCCTGAAAAACATAGCGTGTATATATACATCAGAAACTTATAACATCACATTTTATTATGACCCCTGAACAGTTTGTGTTTTTGACCATGTTTTGGAATAGAAATCCAGATTCAGTTATCACAAATTGCCCTTGTTTTCTAATGCCTGCTTAAATGTTTGCATACTATGCTGAGTGGGTACTTTAGGTTAAACATAACATTATCTCTCTTGTTGTGGAGCTGTAGAATTAATGAATCACCAAGCCTCCTCCTCCCTGATTTGTTTCTCTGCTCCAGAATATGTGACAAGATAGTAAACTCTATGGGCTCCAGCTCTCTTTTTAATGGGCATATTATGACTTTGATTGCCCTGGGAGGCTATAATCATGAGGTAGTTAGTGTGATTACTTCTGCAGTAATAAATCACTGGCGTAAAGGGTGCAAATATGAAAAATGAGACAACCAAGTTGAGAGAACAAGTGCTATGAAGGTCTGATCTGAGCAAATCAGTCACAGATTCTTGGTATGCCCCAAAGAAGTCGCTGCCAATTTTTCTTTATATATTTGAGGCTTGTTCATGTCGGTGTCTGTTTGAATGTGCATTTGCACAGATTCAAATTCACTGATGCTCTGTAGTTCTGAAGACTACTCTTTACATCTCCATGTGGGCTGAAGATTTCCATAATGAACATAGCTGCTTTTCCCCCTTGAAACTGTTAGCTTGATGGCTTTACTAGGTCAGCTGAATATTACATGGGGATTGTTTATGGACATGGCTGCTGCATGAGTGTTTTTTCATGGATGTAATGTGCTTTATTTTCAAACTTTCAGATCTGTGCCATAGTTAGAGGTTGAATGATACCAAATGGATGCTGATTTCAGTCACGGTCTTTTTTTTTTGTGAGAATAGATTTACCTCCTGTGGAGTGAGTAATCTCTGGTGTGTGGTCTTCTTTGCCTCATCTTGATTAGAATGGTTTGCCATCTGGTTTATCTTATAGTTCAGCAACTTGGCCAAGTCATCCATCTGAGCAAAAGAAGAACCAGAATTTGTCTGAACTGTATAATGTAGGGCAAAAATCATTTTCATACATCCAGCATCCACATTTCATGCAAATTTCTGGTTTCTTTTTGCAAAGAATTAGCAATTATATTGTTACACAGGTTAAAATTGAATTTGCATGCCTACCTTGTTTGAAGCAGCATGCTCATCTGAATCTCTTTTAAACCAGGCAGGATGGTAAAAGCTTCTGTAAATCCAGGGATTGCGCTTCTCTGCCAGATACCTGAAAAACACCCCGTTCGATGGTGCGCTACCATTAGTTTCTGTATCAGCACACAAACACTGCTTAAGAGGTTTGCTCATTTTGTTGCGCAAAACTTTTAGATCCCCTGCAGTGTATTGTGTTCCCATTTGCAAATACAAATTGTTAGATATAATGCAAGATAGAAGTACCTCAGAGCTTCATCCCTGTCATTCGCAGCATCTTCATATTCCTCAGAATCACCTCTCTGCTCTTCTTCTTCAGATGAGCCTCCCCCACGCTTGTGATATTTCTTTTTATGGTGGTAGCGGTGTGTTGGTTTCCATATACGCTTTTCTATTTCTCCATCTTCTTTTCCATGCCTTTTTTCTAACCCCCAGTATTCCTGGCTACGCTCCCCATCTTCTTCTTCTCTCTTTTCCTCCTCATCACGTTTGTGTCTCCTCTGGTGGTACCTGCCAGGCCTCCAGTCTCTTTTTTCTCTCCCAGTATCAAAATCCCAGTACTCCTGACTACGTTCTTCTTCTGGTTCCTCTCTAGCCTCTTCTGAGACATCATCATCTCGCTTGTGTCTCCTCTGGTGGTACCGTCCAGCTCTCCATTCTCTCTTGTCTCTCTCATCAAGGCCCCAGGATTCCTGACTGCGATCATAAGATTCTTCCTCATCTGCTGGTTCATCACTG
>OMLM01000564.1:142981-158015 GCA_900302695.1 Helostoma temminkii
TCTTCTTCTCTCTTTTCCTCCTCATCACGTTTGTGTCTCCTCTGGTGGTACCTGCCAGGCCTCCAGTCTCTTTTTTCTCTTCCAGTATCAAAATCCCAGTATTCCTGACTACGCTCTTCTTCTGGTTCCTCCCTGGCTTCTTCTGAGATCTCTTCGTCACGTTTGTGTCTCCTCTGATGGTACCTGCCAGGCCTCCAGTCTCTTTTTTCTCTCCCAGTATCGAAGTCCCAGTACTCCTGACTACGTTCTTCTTCTGGTTCCTCTCTAGCCTCTTCTGAGACATCATCATCTCGCTTGTGTCTCCTCTGGTGGTACCTTCCAGGCCTCCAGTCTCTTT
This sequence comes from Helostoma temminkii, assembly GCA_900302695.1. Taxonomy (NCBI): domain Eukaryota; kingdom Metazoa; phylum Chordata; class Actinopteri; order Anabantiformes; family Helostomatidae; genus Helostoma; species Helostoma temminkii. The sequence continues at coordinate 143,319 of OMLM01000564.1, forward strand.
TTTCTCTTCCAGTATCAAAATCCCAGTACTCCTGACTACGTTCTTCTTCTGGCTCCTCTCTAGCTTCTTCTGAGATCTCTTCGTCACGTTTGTGTCTCCTCTGGTGGTACCGTCCAGCTCTCCATTCTCTCTTGTCTCTCTCATCAAGGCCCCAGGATTCCTGACTGCGATCATAAGATTCTTCCTCATCTGCTGGTTCATCACTGCGCCTGTGGATCTTTTTCTTGTGGTGGTAGCGATGTGTAGGTTTCCATATGCGCTTGTATCTCTCCTCCTCATCCTCAGTCCCGCGCCTTTTGTCTACATCCCAAGACTCTTGGCTACGCTCTTCCTCTGGCTCCTCCCTCTCTTCTCCTAAAGGTTCCTCATCTCGTTTGTGTTTTCTTTGGTGGTACCGTCCAGGTCTCCAGCTCCTCTTCTCTCTCTCTTGACCTTCTTCTTCCTCTGATCTCTTGTCCTCGATCCCCCAGCTCTCTTGACTGCGTTCATTATCTTCTTCTTCTTCACCTCGTTTGTGTTTCTTTTGGCTGTATCTTCCAGGTCTCCAGCTGCTCCTTTTCTCCCGCTCTTCTTCCTCTTCATTTTGTCTCTTGTCCTTCTCATCATCTAGACTCCAAGATTCCTGGCTGCGCTCATCTTCTAGATTTTCTCTCTTCTCCTCCACAGATTTCAGGAGAGCCTCGATGTCTTTTACATCCGCTGCCTTTGCCTCAGGCTCCTCATCATGACCTTTGATCACCTCTTCATGACTTACTATCCTCTCGCCACTCTTTGTGTCCACTGGAGCATGTTTGATTCCTATAAACAAAAGAAAGATCAATAGAAGTGTAATAATCTACACAGGATAGCTCTGAGGCTCAACTTACATATTTGCCATTAGATTTCAGCCTCAAACAAACTGACTATGATCTGGTAAATCACTAGTTTTACAGTCATGTTAAAAGCTTACACCACTGAAGATATATATTTTTTTCAATGAAGACTTGACACAAAAACAATTAACATAATAATCATTAATTGCTCAGTTTATGGCACCAGCTAGTTGTCAAGATGTCCCATGCATCTGTATTTATCCATGGGAATCTATCAGCTCAGCTCTTGGTGTCTCTGAAGTCTACTTGTTAAAGAGGGTTGTATTATATCTCTATACCATAGCATACCATACATATATTTGGGATAGATATATATATTTTGAATGATTAAGGTAAATGAGAATAAACAATAGCCAGACCCCCGTTATGCTACAAACCTGCTTGGAGAATGTCTTTGCATTCCTGATCCAGCTGGGAGTCCCGTTTGGAGAGAGCTTTCGACAGGACTTCAACCAAACACCGAGTTACCTAGAAAAGGAAACAACCTTAAGTGTGCTGATCTCTGCTACATTTTTCTGCATAGCTACTATATTTAAAATCATATATCATTAGAAAAGCATACCACATCATCTCTCTGTCCTTCTTTTCCCAATGGAAGCGCTAGATTTTCTGTAATGCAACAAAGTATCCATGTTAAAATGAGTGAAATAAGACTGAGGTTGCATAAGGAGCAGGACTGCATGCATCAAAGTGCGGGGAGTCGTTGGCGTCTCTGTCCATGGTCCTGAACTGATATCACGAACTTAACGGAACTCTGCATGAAGAAAACGCCAGTGTTTCACTTACCTGTCAGCAGCGCCGCAACGATAACCAAAATAAGTCTCATCTTGAGGAGATGAGGATTGAGCCAACAAAGAGAAAGCAACTCCCGTCCTTCCGTAGCGGCAGGACAGAGCTGCGCTGACTGGGCGCCTGCTGCTCTGAGGGCTGGATCAGAGAGGCGCCTCAAATAAAGAGAGGAGTGGGCTGGAGAAGCGTGGGAGGAAGGCTTCGGGCTCCGGTAATGTCATGACTCATTAGACCTGCAAAGAGAGTGACTTGAGTGAAATGTGATGCACGCACAATGCTGACATTTTGTGAAAAGCAAATTGGTAATGTAGTTACTGCCACAGTTCATTCAGGTGATGGTTTAAGCAGATTTACGAGACGCTGGAATAAGAGTTCATGTATCGTGTTTGAGGTAAATGCAGTGAGATGGATGCTTGAGGACAGTCAGGTACAGAGGTGGACAACACATCAGATTCATGCCCCCTGATGCTTGTCTTCCAACTTCATGAAGAATTATAATAGTGTTTTTTAGAGTGTGAGATTCAGCTCAGGCTGGGTTCATCCTGCTGCAGTTCTTATTCCCCCACTGAAATATGTTATATAGAGTATTCATTTTAAATCAAGTCCTCCGGTTTGTGTAACTACTATATTGGATTGCATTAGATTGCAGCAGTCAGTGATATTGGGCACTGTAGTGAACAATATCATATATTAAAGACAGAGGCGACCCCAAGGGGCGTTGTAAAATTGCTGGCCACCCCACTGAACCCACCCCCCACCTTTAATAAATCATATTCAGTTAAAACCTTACAATAATCTTCAATCAAAGCACAAAACCCAATAAATAAATAAATCATGAGTAAATAAATCAAATAATAATAAAGAGCAAAGATTTTTTTTTTTCGAAAGAATTTTCCTTTTTGGTTTTGAAAACTCCGTGATATATTATTTTTATTAATATGTATTGTTTTTTCAATTTTTTTTTATTCAGCCAAGGTGTTGAAACGACTACAATAACTCAAGCTATACTGAAAATAATTTGAAACGTGTGTTTTTCTGCTATGCTACATAAATGTGCATTTATGTGAATGTGTGAAAAAACAGTAATCTGATTTTCACTTCAAACTTCTCTCCAAAAAAACTAAGCTATGCTTGCACGGTATCTGAACTAACTGCAGAAGCTGCCACTGTCAACACACATTGGACTGGGATGAGCTGACATTTACAGTGCTAGAGCTCAAACACAGTAGGCTCAAGTCAGCGCAGCTCAGAACATTCAAACCAACAGCGGCTGCCATCTTCTTTTAAGCCCTTTGCATGATTTTTTCTTTCTTCTTTGTACAGCAATTTGTTTTCCCCTCCCTGCACACACTGTATATAAGTAACAAAAAAGATGTTTGTCACTAAGAGAATAGGAAACCCTTTATTTTAAATAGTTCACGGTCTCATCTACAGTATATGGTCCTCTGTAAATGCTTAACAGTGTAGGTTGATAAGTATTTTTACATGAGATATCTACACGATAAGCACTGACCTTTACGTATGGCACATTCCCATTCAGTTTCAATCTTGTCTTGGAAACCATAAGCCCAGAAACTGCAACAGCTCCAAGCAAACTGGGAATGTATCATGCTCCATAAATCAGCTCACTTGCCTGATCTTCTTGTGCCACATGGCAGGTTATTTACATTTATCTTTGTTACTGCAGCCATTCTTCAGTGTGGTGACTGAAATGTTTACTGATCAGAGCCTAAAATTTTAACCAAATACAGTTTGTTGTAGATCTACACATTACACACTGATCTAAAGGACCCAGATGACCCTTTTTTATGATTGATATCAATTTTCAGTTTCACTTGTTTTGAGTACAGTGAGCAGCAGCATCAGAGTAACAATGCTCTGCAGTTTCCTCTTCAGTCCCTCAGCAGGAAATCATGTCTGTGGCTGAGGCTCACTACTCCACTCTGAGCAATCCAGCCTCCAGGACAGGAAGTCCTCTCTGAATTACACATGTGATGATGCATATGTGTTTTTGTGGCATTTACTGATATTGCTCGTGGCCTGATTAATATTTCAGTAAGTCGTGAAAATGCAAGAGCTTACAGACAGTAAAGGGGGCATTGGAGAGGGAAAGCTCAGTGCGCTCAGACAGCCTCCGAGAGCACGACTCAGATCGGTCTGTGTCTGCGACAACATCAGCCATCTCATCACGACAGGCATGAAGGGCGACAGAGGGTCACGATGACTACAATGCAATGCATGAAAGCATTAGCTGGGCTTTGATCTTTGATCTTTGAGAAGCTTTATGTATGACTTTGATCATATTTCTACAACAATAGGCGGGTCCGTGTTTGGTCATCTGTAGTCAAATGCACTGAGTTTTGTGCATTTGACTCCATGTACTGTCTGCATTATTATTGTCTGATTTACTATTGGTCAGTTTTATGTAATATCTAAAGCAAAGGCTTCACTAATTTTAACATTCATCCTAACTGCTGGAATAGATATGTGACATCCAGTAACAGTTTGACAACTCACTTATCAAAAAAGTACAAATACAGACTGTAATGGCCAAAAATCTATCATTTAAACCTGCCAAGCACATTTCAAACATAATAAAGCTGCTTACTTGTTTATATGCACACATGAAATGTGATAAACAGCTTGTATTTGAGTCTGTTACATAATTTGTCTGTGTTCCCATTTATCCCAAGTGGTAAAGCTATTATCAATTAGCAATGTCACTATAGTAGCAACAGTGTGCTTTCTCAATACAACACTCAGGACCCAAAAGGCCACAGCAAGAATGAAATAGCCCATAAACAGGCTTCAGCTCAGGTTGATTGTGTAACACTGGATTTGAATTATCTTTATTACCAGGCAAATAGCTGAGCACTGATGATATGCAACACTTAACAGATTATTTACCACATCTTTGGCCTGTTGCTTCTTTTTGAAAGACAAAAATGTTGAAAATTCAGCATTTGAATCACGCAAATGTAAATTGAATTGGGCACTTAAATAGCTGTAGTGTTGTTGGTGGTATTTTAGTAAAATTGTTTAATTTTCGTAATGTATGTAAAGGTTAGGATCCTATTTAGGGAGAAAAGAGTGATGAGGAAAGATAAACTTAAATTGTTAATGGGGTAGACCAGGCCAGTCTCTGTGAATGATGTGAACAAAAGATATTGTTCTCTGAAGAATAATGGCCATTAAGCCAGAGGCAGTAGCTGCTGAGGCGACTGTGTGTGCATGTTTGCTATAATACTTCAACACTGCTGCTCTTAGGGTAACATTGCAGTGAAGATGCATGATATGTTAAAAATTACCTAGTAAAAGAGGAGCATGTGACAAGTTTTTAAAATAAGGTGTTTGTTTTAAATTGTCATTTAAGTGTCACCCTGTCCATCATTACATGGTCAAATTTGAGTACATACCTCATTTGTTCTGTTTCTGTGATCTTTTTATATCCACAGTAAAATCAATGCTTTTAATAACCCGTGTTGGAGTCATGAGGCATGTCAACACCCATTTAGCCAGAACACCTGGGTCTTGTCCACTGTAAGATGAAATACTGCAGTACTGCAGGACCAGCTCATTTGTAACGGGGTTAACTGTTTACTGAAATGTGCTAATAAAATGTCCAGGATTGTAGATGATTGCAATACTATTGCTGCTCAGCACCTTGAGCAAAATATCTCAAGAAGCCCAAGGAAGAGAACACACAGTTAAGATTAGTTTTGTTGAACTTACAACAGAAAGAAACATTATTTTAAGTAATTAATTTATGTTCCCATAATGTTCTCATAATTTCTACTAAAGTAAACATGCAAACAATGACATTAAAACTGGTCAGATTCATAACCCATATCAATATTTGTACAGCATAATTGTACATTTTTATATTTTGCAATCTATTGAAGGTCCTACTGAAGAATGACTTTACCAATTTCAACTTAGCTGACATTTTAGTCAATCTGCTTCTTCAGAAGTGTGTTCATATCATCTGAATTGGAAAACCGTCATGGATGACATTCTGTAGGAGTTTTTCAGCTGAGAGTGAGCTCAAAGTTGAGATTTCTTAATACAGAGATTTATTGGTTTTATTTACACAGAGTAACAGTATCTTTGTCTCTTCAGTAAAATAAGTTCAGATTTTTGCTAAGGCACATTTGGTTACTGGAAAACTGTCTAATGTATGATAGACAAAAAAAATTAGACAGACACAAAAAGGTGATTTTCTGTACTCTCAAACTAGGGAGGCAATAACATGTGTCAGTACCTAAACAGTAGATTATTTTTCTCTATATATAACTAGTATCCCATAATTGGAAGACTGGTGCATAGTTTAAATAAGTGTTGACATAATACAAAAAAAGTGTAGTATCACACTTTAACAGTAATGATTTCCACACACAAACCTGCTCAAAACACATTATTGCAATTGCTGCTCCTCATTCATATTTTATTAATCTAAACATAACAAAAGATGAGCTGCCACATCTAAGGATGTTTAGAAACCTTTTGAACCAAACCTCTGCAGTGAATGAAATTTTAATTGGGCAGTACTGCTGCACATGCTTTCCTCTCCAGAGTTTTTATCATGAGTATTGATTTTGATCAATGCAAACTAGCCCTATTACACACCTCTGCACAGATGCACAATTGTGAAGATCAATAAACAACTGAAACGGTAATTATTTTCTATTGACCTGTTCTGTGTGATCTGTATGGGTTTGTTGTTTGGTGTATTGATGGTGGAGTGCATTTTGACTTAAGCCAAGAATACACTTTGGCATAAGAGACAATTAAAGGAAGATTTTAATGTTTCTGACAAAACCTGTTGTTGCTGACTTTAGGAAGATATGTTCCTAAAGTACAATTTTAAAAAAAATTTGACAAATGTATTGAAAACTATTGTTAGCTTTCTAGCACATTAAAATTCATGTGTCTACTTGCGTGAGAGAGACTTGAGAGTTCCACAGAGCTCCACTAAATCAGAAATGAACACAGGCTGTCCATGTCATTGATTTTTTCCTACTAGTTGACACTGAGTAAAGGCACCCAGGACAGAATATGCTGAAAAACTATTATTTACATGTAATGATTCCAGTGGTCTTGATTTGTTTGGCCCTGCACTTCCACACGGGGGAATCGTTTCGCATAATTAGGACTGTAATTATAAATTAACCACTTGTAAACCACTTTTAAAAGACAAGCAGAAATGTTTTCTCCTTATACCGACAAGCATGGTAGTAAAACATTTCAGTACTGCATAATGTACGTTATGTATTTTTCTGTGCAGTATAGATTTGAGACAAAATATTCTAAAGTGACATGATTTGGTTGCAAAAACAATTTTTTATAGCTTTTTTTTTTAAACAACAAACTGTGTCTTAATAGTCTAAGTTTTGAAATATTGACCTTCAGCACTTTGGCTAAATTGACATTGATGTTAAGCTTTCTTCACAGTAGTGATAACATCAATCAATACAGAGTCAGGACTGAGACAACAACATGAAAGAAATGTGATTAGTTTGTCTAAATTCTCCCTTTAAAGGTTTAAAGGTTGTCACTAACTATAAGGCTTTTGCCAAACTGAAATCAAACAAACCTCCAGGGTGATGTTTTGGTGACACTCAGTGAGAACATTTGGTTTGAAAGTTAACCTTTACTCTAAACTTTAATAGCAAACAATTCCAATTGTAGCTCACATATAAGTACTTTATTAACTTTTATATGTTCTCGAAGTCTGTTTATTTTGTATATAAATATAGAGTATATTTGCCAACAAGTCATACTGTTTCTGAAAATAAATATTTCCACAGTTTTTGTAAATACAAATACAGTAAATGCAACTTTTATTTTCTGTAAACTGCCAGGACTGGTATTGTAAAACATGCTACTGTAGCTACAGACATTTTAAGAATATATTCTTTTTTTTAACCTTTTGAAGCATTCTCTAATATTGATAGCAATTAAACACTATCTTAATACAATTAGCAACACCTTTTGGTATCATGATGTAACTTTATTACTGTTCCTGACCTTTATTTTGAAATTTGATTCTGTCTGGTGAAGACCTTCTGCCAGTTTACCTGATTCTGTTCCTGCCTAAACCCTCCTTGGTTCTGTCAGTTGTTGACTCAGACCTTTATTACCTGGACCTGATTCTTTACCCCAGACTTTGGACTTTGCTTCTGGCCCCTCCTCATATTAATGTTGGATTGTGCATTTGGACCCATGGATTTGGGACTACTGTGATGTGAACCTGTGGATATTGACATCACAAAACTCTGTGGAGGAGTTTGGATTGTTGTTACTTTCTGTGCTTGTGTATACTTCTCTCAGTTAATTCCCAGTGTTTTGAGAACAACACGGCAGACGCTATCCTCCTGAAGACTGCCACCCTGTCTTTGCTTGGAGTCTTCATTCTCAACATATTTGAAATAATTACCTGCATTCATTTCCCCCTCCTCTCTCACTACTGTCGATATCCAGATGCATCAACTTTGCCTTCCAACCCGATATAAGCAAAGAATAATTGCAAATACCTACCAAACAGAAAACCAGACCTCCTGTACTTACCTACCTTTCCTTTACAGAACTACTTTTAACTAACTAGAATTCCTACAAGACTTCAGCTTCTTGGTTCTGACTCATTTCCACCTTCCCTTTCTATTTATATTATTAAACAATCATACAGATCTATTACCTTTGTGTTCAGCATTTTACTTGGGTCTATTTGGAGATATGGATGTCAAAACTGTCTTGGTTTAATTCTGATGTGCTTCACAGTCAAATATATATCAACTCATTAAAATTGTGTTCCCAAAACACAGTCCGACTAATATTATGTACTGTTATATTTCAAAGCATTTAGTAAACACAATTTATAGCATTTAAAGATGGCAAAACATTTAAATGTTTACATCATTTACATCAATTTCTAATCTCACCTCATTCTTTGCTAAGTGTGATGACTAAAACTTGATCAACTCCATATCATGTTTTCCAGCTTTGCTTACTTCTCCTGCCCAGTATTTTTGAAAAACCCACTTCCTGTCTGTTCCTGCTCTTCTTCCACTTGACTTGACACCACTATTCAGCCTGATTACCTACACCTGTCTCGCACTAGCAGGGCAGCAGTGCTAAGCCACTTTCCAGATTGTTTGCTCTGTTTACCAATTGCAACTTTCCAGCCTTGTTCTGATCCTGACCTGACCCTTGATACCAGACCTGAACCGTAGCTGTCTCTGCTCAATCCATCAGTAAGTCTTGCCTGATTTGATATTCAAACATGATACCTGAAATCCTAACTCTGTTTGTGAATTGTGGTACATTGACCATTAGATCTGTGTTCTGAACTATATGGCTATCGACCTGGCTGACTCTGACCCTGTCTGTTACTGCTCTAGAGGAAATCTGTGTTTATAATTTGCTTTGAACTGAACCCCGTGATTATTCTGATCCTAATTCTGACTCTGAGGGACTGAAACCCATATTATCGGAATTTGGATAGTGTGTCTGTGTTTTGGAAGATTGTGTGTATTCTGATTCCTTGTATCTGTTGGCCATCTTAGATCACTCACTCACTCACATCTCCTGTTCCCCAGCCATCCAGCAACTTCCTGTCTTCATTTCCCTGGTCCTGTGCTTTGCTCCAGTCAGCAAGCCAGTACATTAATATCATCTGAGCCGTCTTTTTTGACATCTATCTCTTAGTGCACAGTGACTGAATCAACTCAACCCAGAAGTAATCTCCCCTGTCTAGACCCTGGTTTCTGCATTCTCTCACCAGTCTATCTTCTATAATAAATATCTTAAAATGCACCCAAGGTTGTCACAGCCTTTGAGTCCAGTCCAGATCACTTACACTCCAGTTGAACGTCTGTGACATCTGGAACAAGGAAGCAAAAACACCAAAAAAATTAAAAGTGTGCATACCTTGGATAATGTTTTCACAAGTTTTAATAGTCGCTAAAACCTTATTAAATCTATTTATGTAGTACGTGCTACATAAAATTAAAAGTGCTTGGTTACAAATGGAGAGAATCAAATCTTCGTGGTAGCATTGATATAAAAGATATTAGTATAAAATTACAATGTTAAATTAGTTTTAAATTCTCATTTTCTTTTCAACAAATTCCTTGTTTAAATCACCTGCCTCTCTGTTAGGCATTATACTTGTTTCACAATCAGTAGTAGTTTATTTTCCATATTTTTTTCCCACTCTGACTTCAATTTTAAATTAATTGGTGCTGGCACTTTGTTTTGAAGGTCTGAGTTCTCGGTTGCCATTCAGCCATTAATCTGATTTTACTAAGGCTGGAGCAGTAACACATGCAGGTTTGACATAAAACTTGGCGGAAACATTGTGTACTCTCTAACTGAGCACAAATGTCTCACTGCTCACTATCACTCCCATGAAGATATGGGAGAAGTGATAGCATGATGGTAAAATAACTTAAAGTCTATGATAGGGTAATGGCATGACAACCTTCCTACCGAGTAAATAAACATAGATATACCCTTTAACCTGCTATTTCACCTATGCAAGTTCACAATTTAAGGACATTGTTATAATGTCCTGCATTAAATGTTTGATACAAGAATGAGGAGACAGTACATAGGAGACTGTACTGCATATTGTGCAGCCATACGCTGTGTGTTGTCCCAAAGAGCTTCCAAGAAGATCTGGAATCTTTTACTACATATTCCCTCAGGCTCTACAGAGAGACAGTGGCTTGCTGCATGAACAAATACTCCATGTGCTGCGGCATCTGCTGACTGAATATTCTTTGCTTCCTTTAATTCATGTGGTTACATCGGTGCTTCGTACCTTTTCCTGTCAGAGGGAATCTGCAGTTTTCATTGCAAACTTGAAACCTGAGCCTTAGTCATAGTACACTGAGGTGAAAATGAAAAGTGGCAGTATCACCAAGGCTGTCATACTTAAAATAATGAAAACATCACACAGCTTAGAATGATTGCAAGTTTTGTGTGGTGCTGCTGATGTGGGACATTTCCTAAGAGAGAATCACCAGGTAGAAAGAGGGCCACATTACAATATGTTTTTAGCACTATGTAACTTTTACCTGTTTTTTTAATGTGCAATTTGCATAAGCAGAAGCAATAATCTAATAGGTATAAAATATAAATAATAATAATAATATAAATAAAGATGACCTAATATGTTAATGTTTCTCTCCTTATAATGTGTCTAATTAAGGCATGCACTATGGCAAAATGCTTTTATTTTTATGAGCTGTAAGCTGAGAAAAACAGAATACCACTTTCTATGCTTATCCTTCAAATGGACTAAATTGCATCTTTAAACTCAAAACATTAAAAATGTTTAAAAGTCACAAAACAAAATAGCATCATCTGTTAAATTGTCCCAGGAGTTAATGATGCGTGAGATTACAGCCAATGACATTAAAGTTTGGTGTTCTGCAAGAGCATTTGTCAGAATATAAATGACTCTTCAAATGCTGACAAATGCCAACTGCAATTTGAAAATATAACATAGTTAAAAAATATGTGCAAAGTACAAGGTACTGAAAGTACTGCTACTCATGCCCAGTTTCAATATGCTTATAAAACAATATTTTTTGACACGTGATGTGTCAGTTAACATATCTGATGATACTGTTTCTACTAGTGTCATTTTCAGCTCCATTAATTGAGGAAATAGTCTACTGACATGAATCTCAGATAAATAAATGAGTCTAGTCAGAGCTGATGTCAAACACCAACCCAGTAAAGCCAATGATGAAGGAAAGCACTGCAAAAAAGTTGCTGTTGCTGGAGCATAGAGGAAATATTATATATGATAATTTCCCAAGATGCTCTGCTGCACCTGCATTGACACATTTATCTGTATCACAGTCACAGATCATATCACATTCTTTTCACCCTCTAATTGAGTGAAGCTTCTGCTCTTTGAAGGCATGAATCTATTTATCAAACAATTTTCACATTTTTTCCTGTCAAGTGACTGTGACAGTTTGAGGTAAGCGTTTAATTCTCACTATGATCAAACAAACCATTAAGCTGAAACTATCTGTTTTTCCTGTGCACTTACATTACATTTTCTCTAAATTAGAAGAAAGCAGCCTGTTACTATATACATTTTGATCACCTGAGAACAATCAATTCAATTTTCCCGGGGACAGGAACAGGAACAGTACAGGAAGAGGCAGCATTGACATGCTCACAAGCAGTAATAGGCTCCGATGTGATGACCTCATTATGATGTCTCAACACAGGAGCAGATGGAACATCTGCAATCTTGAACCATTCAAAACCAAGAGCAAGAAGAGAAGTATAGACTGGACTTGGGGCAGCAGCAGTGACATCTGCAAACACCTCAGGAAAATGAACTACGTGGGTTGCCGCTTCGTCGTGGCCCCACTACGGTCAGGATCAGGAATAGAAACTGGCGGGTGTCAATGTCAAGAGGCCTGAAGACAGGAACTGGAGTGGTGGTGACATGCCTGGGTGCAGAGACAGGAGGAGGTGCAGCGCCATAGACCTACCAGGAGACAGGAACCAAAGGTACAACTGAGGTCACGTCATTACCACACCTGAAGACAAGAAATGGAGAGGCACCAGTGTCTTTGGTGGAGCTTGGCTGAAGGGGTGGCATAGACATCAGTGTCAATATGCTCGGGGTCAGGAGTTGAAAAGGCAGCACCGACCTTAGCATCAACCCGCCCAGGAACAGGAGCCAGTATGTCTGTGATTTTCATTGTGTTGAGTTGGAGGAACTTGAGGCCTGAGACTGCCACAAGTAAAGTGGTGAACACCCAGAAGCAGGACAGGGAGGTGTAACATCACCACTGCATCCTGCAACAAGAGCTGGGTACTCAAACACAGGGATGTAGACTGCTGCAGTGATGTAGACAAGACTTTAAGACATGAGCTTGGTACCTGGAGACAGAAACAGGAACAGTAGCAGCCCAGGTGTAGGAAAAGAAGTAATAGCTGACACACGTGGGAGCAGAAAAGGATAAGGTGGCACAGACGTGCCCAGAAGCAGGAGGGAGAAACAGAAGCATTTGCTAGAGATGGGCACGCCGGACCTGGTGAGGCTTTTGTCAGAGCTGAACGGTGCAGAGTCTGAGAGCCTGGACTGGGTGCTTTAGCTGGACCAGGATCAGAGCCTGAGGTGGGCATTTGAGCTGAACCTGGTGTGGCTGAAGCTGGAGCAGAGCCATGTGAGGCTGAAGCTGGAACTGGACCCAGAGTGGATACTGCAGCAATAGCCACAGCTTATTCATCTTCTAACCTGCAGCAATCGCTGCTTCACTATCTGGGGTAGATGTCTAGGTTAACTGGAGCCCTCTGTCTCCAGTTACCCTGGACTTCCCTGGACCTAGAGCCGGAGCTCCAGGCCGCTTTTACCAGCTCCAGGCTCAGGCTCATGCTAAGGCCCTCTATCTCCAGCAAAAACACTGGGGATAGAGGGCTCCAGATACCCTAAACATCTTTCTCAGATAGCAAAGCGGCCGAATGCTGCAGGTTAGCATTAGCCAACAGTGTGCCCTTAACCTGAGCCTCCTCACCCCAGTTATCAGAGGAGTACATATTCTGGCCAGATTGTACCGTCAGAGATGCAGAAGGTAGGTGGACTTAATAAATACTGGCAGCACAAGGTAAGTTTTAAAAGCTTTTTTTTAAATGCTGGGGGCAGATGGTGAGCACGGGAGGTGACAGTATTTCTCCAGGGAACCAGATGGGGGGGCAGGATGACCATGATTATTGACAGGAGTGGGTAGTGGAGGAGGTATGTATGCATATGATGTGGATGATGACTGGAGATGGGTTGATGGGGAACAGCAGGTTGGTCCTCGAGTGCTACGTTTTATCCAAGATGGTTTAGAGATAGAAGTTTACAGCGGCTTTGACGTACCTTGTGATGTCATGTTTACACACAGTGCTGGTGGAGTAGAATCACAGCATGACAAGCAGAGGTATCCAAATCCACATCCACAGTAGAAGGTCAGGTTCAGCATTGCTGGAGTAGCAACAGGGTGAGCTGAGCTTACAATCTGGCAGGGGACTGAGAGCTGTGAACCTGCTTATGAAAGAACTAGGAATGTGTTACGGATGAGGATTAGTTAGTGAATGAATGTGGGAGATAGCAGAGACAGGAAGTTTTCCATATAAGGAATATAGGCAGACTGCCAGTGCTAAAGGGGTGAGTAGAGCAGACTGAAGAGAGAGAGAGTGGAACAGGTGAGAGAGTGAGAACAGGAAAGGTGGAGTGTAAATGTATATTAAGAATAGTAAAAACTGGGGCAACTAAAATAAAAATAAAACAAAAACATGGATTGCACAGTTGCCAGTCATTGACCAGCATTTCTGACAAAATCATTATGCCGATAACATTATATCAATGATCATAAAATAGATGAAATAACTGCTCATAAACCAGCTCATAAACTGAAACTGAAAAAAACATCAAATTGTGGGAGAAACCACGCTTTGCAGCGACCTTTAAATAGACCCAGAGCCAACTGTATTTTTTGAGGAGTCTCCACCTACTGCAGAGGGGTGTGGGACTGACACATCTAAACATTAAATGAGTTTATCATGAACATTATTTATATCATTATGTCACTATTAATGTTGTCAATATTGTCAATTTTTGAATTGCGTCAATGTGTTCTTTTTGTTATTTGTGTTGTAATGGATCTTTCTGGGAGCGTTTTTTCTTTTTCCTTTCTTTGATGAGAGAGCAGCTGTAACAAGCAAAACAATTTCCCTCTGGTATTAATACATTTTTTTGAATTTTAGATCTTGAAAATATGGCAAGTGTTAACAGATAATAACAGTCTAAATAATGTTATGTTTAAAGAATACTACATAATAAGAGATGAAAATGTGATAATTTAAAATGAAATGCAGGTAAAGTTAATGCCATTTACCTTGCTGGTAAAACACGTTTACAACTCACATGGTAATTGAGTAATTTTCACAGTGAATAGAAGACAACTCCTCCTTTCACTTCTCAGTACATAGGCTGCCAGTTAGTTTGATACAGCAGTTG
>OMLM01000564.1:158054-169174 GCA_900302695.1 Helostoma temminkii
AGCTGGAGTTTCAATGGCTTCAAAGAATGAAAGTGCTGGAATTGACAATCTTGCATTTGATGTAAGTACAATGACTTATTCGAGGAAAATAGGATATTCTGCATACAGGCATCTTTAAGTTTTATTACAAATGTTATTAAAAAAACTAAAAACTAAATTCAAACCATTTTAATTAGTCGGGATTGCATTATTAATTAATGTGAGAAATGGTTTAGATAAGGGGGAGTAATGCAGGATTTAGAACTTTTAAAGAAACTATTTTTTTCTGTCAATTGATTTATAGGCTTTATATTCTTTCATTTCTTTATTAGCTGTCCACATTAGCAACCAAACAAATAATACAATGGAGATGTCTATTTGCTGTCCATGGTATCTATTTACCTTCTCTGGAAATCCAAAATGTTTTGAATTAAGAAATGTATGTAATATATATGTATGTAATTAAATATGTAAATATGTGTCTGTAAATATGTAAATATAAGTCCTTAAAATCATCTGAGACGAAGTTATTACGTTGGTGTGTTTCTTAGTGTTTCTTAGTGTTGTCATCCAGTTGTTCGTGACAAACATGTTTTTATATGGTGCTGCAGATGAATGAGCAAGTCAATGATCAGCCCGGAGGAAAAATGGCTAAAGCACACAAGAGCAGTTGTGTGGTAGAGGATTACAAAAATAAACCAGCCTATTGTGTGATGGATGTTCCCCCCTGGTACCTTTGCATATTTCTGGCCATACAGGTGGGTGCAACCATACCAATTGTCAGTTATATGTTGCATACAGCAGAGTCCAGAATCTAGATGCTACTGCTACTGGTGAAGTAGAGACTGTCACTATTTAACAAAATAGCAAACCTAAGTACACACAATAACAAAGATGGTAAGGTGATTGGGCAAAGAACAACACAAAACAAAGGCTAAACTTAAAATCATCACAAGAAAACTGATAGTAAGATATACTATATAGAGAATGAACTAAAAAGCAAAACTGACATGAGTTGAACAAAACTACAAATAGAGGAGCAAACTAGGCAAACCAAACATACTATGACCCAAACTCACTTAACAACAAGGTGTGGGCAAAGTTCAAGAATGGTAAGAGTTGGTAGCTGGCAGACAGCGTGAAGATATTGACATAACAACAGATGAACTGATAATGAGTAAGCTCAGGAGAGAGGTCTTTATGGGGAGGCTTGACTTCTAGACTTCTAGATACAAACTGTGTGAATGGTGTGATTGTAGTTGCATGTGTAAGTGTGAACATATATTCAAAGTAGTGGAAAAAGTGATAATTTGTCATGTTGTCATCAATACAATCAAATTATCACCGTGATCACTATTTCTTCACTCTGCAGCATTACCTGACAGCATTTGGTGGGATCATCTCCATCCCTCTCATTCTCTCTGAAGGGTTGTGTCTGCAGCACGACAGCCTGACCCAGAGTCACCTCATTAATACTATTTTCTTTGTCAGTGGCCTGTGCACTGTACTTCAGGTTACCTTCGGTGTTAGGTCAGTATGTTGCTGATCCCATCTCAGTAACTGAGATGAGTAAATTTTCATTTCTTTTTGTTTTGCTTGCTTTATATTATGTTGTAATAAGTGAATTTCCCTGCCGGGGGATCATTGAAGTACTCTCTTCCAATAAGCAAATGTTAGCATGCTAACATGCTACAGTAAGATGATGCACATTATATCTGAACATCTGTAAACACTGTCATTATTAGCATGTCTAACAAACGTACTCAAACTTTTCTATTTTGTAGAATCACATACATTATACATATACAATATTACATACATATCAATGTCCAGTTCAGTCTAACTCCAACACCTAGTAATACTGTCTAGTTGTTAAAGTCTTTTGAAACTTATTTTTTAATTTAGGTTAAAAAAAAAAACACTAGTTTTCACTACTTGAAAAGCAGGTCCCTTATCTGCTGACATATTTGGTGACACACAAGTCACCAATAAATAAAAACAAATATATTCATCAAATGTGAGCTAATCAGTTGCATACTGTACTCTTCAATCCTCTTGTGCATCAATAGACAGTGCCCTACTTTAACCACTATGTTTTAACATCACTTATTTCTAATTAAATTAATTGTCTGACAGAAATTCTGTTTATGCCACATTTTGTAGGCTTCCTATCCTACAGGGAGGTACATTTGCCTTGGTGACACCTGTCATGACAATGTTATCCATGCCAGAGTGGAAGTGCCCAGCTTGGACCCAGAATGCAAGTCTGGTTAACACCTCCTCACCTCACTTCATAGAAGTGTGGCAGACGCGCATGAGAACTGTAAGCCAACACAAAAAATGTGCATTTACAGCTTTGGATAAAACAACCTCAATCTGTAAGGCTTGGTTACTTTAGGAAATGAGCAATCATTATTACAGTCTATCACTGTAATCATATAGAATAGCGTTGTCAATGCCAATTATCTGTTATTTTCTTGTCCACAGTTGCAGGGTTCTATCATGGTGGCCTCACTCCTCCAGATTGTGGTCGGCTTTTCTGGACTCATTGGCTTCATTATGCGCTTCATTGGTCCCTTAACCATTGCTCCCACTATCTCTCTCATAGGACTGTCACTATATGACTCAGCTGGAGTCAAGGCTGGCAGTCACTGGGGCATCTCTGCTATGTATGTAACTGCTAGCGGTCATGGTGAATGCCTCTGTCCGGTGGGAAATAAAAAAGTTATACTGTCTAAACATGTAGTATTAGACTGCAGAATTTGCCTTGGATTCTTATGTGGCCGCAGACTAAAATCATGTTGAAAACTAAATTCTGCTTGGTAATGATGTAGTCTTTGGAGATAGATACATTCTGTAGTAGTGATAGATTATCATAGATCAAGTAAGAAATGAGTCTCCTTGAAACAATTCATATTGATTCATATTGATAGATAAATACTTGTTTTACTGTAAATTAGAGAAAGCATTTCTCTAATTTACATCTTATCTTGTTAATGGCAGTTTTTCCTCATACACACAGGACCACAGTACTGATCATCATTTTCTCCCAGTACCTCTGCCTCATACCAATCCCTGTTCCTGCATACAGCAAAGCCAAGAAACTACACATCTCAAAGTTGTTCATCTTCCAGATAATGCCTGTATGTCCTCTAGAATGTCATTACTCATTGTGGTACTTCACACCCAGATACAGTGAGATGCAGTGACATAGTATTTTTCAACCTGTTTTACTTTTAAATATTTTGTTGTATGTGGTGACTAGTAAAAAACGGCCCTAATACTAATATTAGATATTTGTTAGATTCTGTTGGGGATTGCGGTTTCATGGTTAGTCTGCTACCTCCTCACCATCTATGATGTTCTACCAACTGATCCAGCCCAGGATGGCTACCTAGCCCGCACTGATGTGAAGGGAAATGTGCTAAACGAGGCTTCCTGGTTCACATTACCCTATCCTGGTAAGTTCACAAGAAAGCAAAACAAAGCTCAAATATGATTTTATAGACTGTTCAATAGTCGCTAATTTACGTGCTCATTCAGGTCAGTGGGGAATGCCAACTGTGAGCCTGGCAGGTGTGTTTGGCATTATGGCTGGAATTATATGCTCTATGGCAGAGTCTGTGGGTGACTACAATGCATGTGCCAGGCTGTCTGGGGCACCTCGTCCCCCCAAGCATGCTGTCAACCGGGGTATTGGTGTTGAAGGGCTTGGCTCTCTGCTAGCAGGAGCCTTTGGCACAGGCAATGGCACTACCTCGTTTAGTGAGAATATAGCAGCTCTCGGCATTACCAAGGTAAGATACAGTCATTCCAAATGAATTACCCCCTCTTTTAATTATCTTTTGTTTTAATCAATAACATGGCTTTTTTACGCTACGCCTTTATTTATGTAACAAAAATAAAGCCAAAAACTAAAACATGTGGTCAATACCAACTACCCCCCATGATTCAATAGCTTGTAGAGCCGCATTTAGCAGCAGTAGCTTGAAGTAATTCTTTCCTGTATGACTTTATCTGTGTCTCTTACATAATGCCTGCAACAGCATTCCAATTGGTTTGAGGTCTGGACTTTGACTAGGCCATTCAGATAGATTTATTACTATGCATTCGGTTATTGTCCTGTTGCATGACCAAGTTTCACCAAAGGTTTATCTGTATTATTTGCCTTTAGAATACTCTGGTAAGGACAAGGGTTCATGGTCCACTCAATGACTGTAAAGTGCCCAAGTCCTGTGATTGCAAATCAAGCCCAGGTCATCACCTGTCCACCACTATGCCTGAAAATAGTTGTTGTTCGTCTCCAGTTTTATTTGCCTAATACTAAGACGTGCTATGAACAGATGATATTTATTATGTTTCTACAGAGAACCACATAGAATTAATAGACATAGAATTAAAAACAGAATTAAAAGAAGTGCTACTAGTTTTTGCACGACTGTACATTGAACAATATTGACTGTAAAATCTGTCTAACTCTAGTTACAATGTATAGCATGGGTTTTGTTTCCCAGGTGGGTAGTCGAACGGTCATTCTTTTGAGTGGAGTCTTTATGATTTTGATGGGCATGCTGGGTAAAATTGGGGCCATTTTCATAACCATTCCTACCCCTGTGATTGGAGGTATGTTCCTGGTCATGTTCGGAGTCATAACTGCTGCTGGAGTCGCTAATCTACAGGTACTCACCAGCTTTTAACTTTTAATTGTTTTAAAATATTATTGTACTAAGGTGTTGTGTGGACACATCTCTTATTACAGACCACAGACATGAATTCTTCCAGGAATATTTTTGTCTTTGGTTTTTCCATGTTTGCTGCACTCGTCATTCCAAACTGGATCATGAACAATCCTGATTCCATAGAAACAGGTATAATTGACAAGGAAATGCAATTTGTTACTATTAGCAAACACAAAACTGTTTTTACATTCAAAATATCAAGTATTTTATTGCACTGTTCCTTCTTTTTTCTTTCTTATTTCTTCCTTTCTTTCTTGTCCTTGGTGACTCAGGTGTGAAAGAAGTGGACCAAGTGTTGCGTATATTGTTGACCACGCATATGTTTGTAGGAGGGTTCCTTGGCTTTTTTCTTGATAACACAATTCCAGGTAAGCTGATGTTGAAAGTTGTTATTGAATAAAATAGATTTCCAATTCCATAGATGTACCTAATTTATTGCAGTTCCATGTAGTTTTTGAGCATGCAGTTTTTTCAGATGTATTTTTCTCTACTAATATTTAATCATTGTGTAAATAAATTTCTCTTCTGTGAAAGTAGTCTCCTGTGTGTTATATAGAAGAAGACTATTTCATTTGTTTTTGCTGTACACTAAAGATATTTGGGTCCTAGATCAAAAGATGGACATTAGACAAGGGTTAGGGTTGTCCCTAGTTACATCAGGTTAACTTTTATTTTAAACCTACATTTTCATATTTGTGTGTATAAATGATCTGTAGTGTTCTCATCCAACTGTCTTTCTGAATTCATTCAGGCACTAAACGTGAACGTGGCCTCTTATGGGACAAAACAGATCTCGAAGACTCCAGCAACACCTGTGGAATGGAAGAGATATACGATCTACCCTTTGGCATAACCTCTCACCTCCGGTCCCAGTCTTGGGTTCGTTACATACCATTCTGTCCTCGGATAAGCCACGGATCTCAGCACAAGTCTGAAGACGACAATGTGTCGTGTAGCCACGACAATGAGCACAGCATGGGGGTAATTGATGAATTTGCTCTGTAAAGTCTGCACTATATATCTATAAAATAAAAATAAATAGTATCCTTTTTAGGTCACATTGCTTTGTTTTATTATCATCAAAGATATCCATGGCTCTGATCATAACGTGTGGATGCATTTTTTTAATTGAAACATATTGTGGCACTTATGAGTTATGGTGAATATAAATATAAACAGTATATCATCACCTTAAATACAAAATCCAATCTTGGTCACTCTCACTATATATATGATTATAGTACATTGTTCAATATTTATTTACTTATTGTCTTACACCGTATGTAGCAAAATTAACATATAAAATTTGCAAGAGTGTCTATGCTGAAAGAATAATAAAATTGTCTAAATGCGGACCATAGCTCACATTCTGTCAACATTGATAAAAAGGAAAAACACTCTCGGTCAAAGTGTTATTATGTTCTACCATTAATCAGAATTCTTCCAGAAACTGATTGCATCGAAAAGACAGAAAACTAGAATAATGTGCTCCTCAATCTCCTCTTTGAAAGGAAATTAAATTTAGCCATTGGATAAATGTATTATCATACCATCCCATCTCCACACTTATAGAGGCAGCTGCATAAGGACCCACAGCAACAGCCCTCGGGCTGTTACTTTTGTAAAAGCAAACAGAGATAACACATCTCCACCATCTTTCTCTTTGCTCTTCTTCTATGCCTTCATCTCTTTCTCTGTGTATTAATTTCCTCTATACAACCACCTTTGACAGGCAGGTGGGATAAGGTCTTACGGTCTTGTTCTGCCATCAGTTTTTCCTCAGGCCCATTTCCAACACTGGTTGCTGGTTGGCTGCACACGTTAATGTTATTTCAGTATCATACAATAGCACAGGCTTCTAAATGTAATTTGGACTTTAGAAATCTTTTTTGTGGAAGTCTGTTTCTGTTCCTCAATGAGAACTCATTACGGAATATTTAATTTTGTAAGGTGATGTTCTGGAAAAAGATTTTGCATATATTACAGGGTTTTATGTAACACAGTGCCATCTATCTGCATTTCAATGGGAAATTATAATGATAACTCAGCAATTTGCTGTTCATTGTGAATGGCTTCTACCAGTACCATATTTTGTTCGTCTCCAGCCATGAGATATTACTTTTATTTTCTCTTTTGGAAGCACACATTACATCAACCGTCATTCCAGTTTTCAAGCACTTTATGAGATTTATGTAAGCTCTCGAAAACGTTCAAATGCCAAGTTTATCATTTTGACAAAAATATTAATGAGAAGTGTGCATGTGTGTGTGTGAGAGAGAGAGATTTTATATTCATAGGGAGAAGATGAAATATACTGCAGATAAATGTGGGACATTGCACATTCCTGCTGATTCATTCATTCAAATACAAATGGGGTAGATGAAAATATCCAATGAATGCACAAGTAAATATATTAAAAACTACTATCATTTACCGTTCCCACATTCAGATGACTGTGGTGCTGTCACATTTCTTACCTGCCTTGTCGGCTGGAATTCCAATATAAATGGTTATATTTAATTGTTGCACACTTATTTAAGTAGATTTCAACTCTATTGAAGGATGCCCTGAAGGCTATGATTTTTCACAGGCTCATGGAGAATAAAAGCCAAGAAACTTGGCTTTCCCACTTATCTGTTTAATATTAGAAACTATACATCCTGTGAATAGTGATATAATGTGGCAATATGCTGTCAGAAACGTGATATATTGTGCAACAACATGCAATAACAATGGCTGGTTATTGCATTGTAAATAGTAGCCATGGACAAAAAAGTAGCCTTTAGCTACTTTTGTGAGCCACAAGAAACAGCCAGTTCACCTCCTGGGCTCAGTGGCAGACATGCTGGATAGTTAAATGGTGAGAAATACTGAATCAATCCCCACACTGACTTTAAGTTTGATTTGAACAAAGAGGGGCCCTCCAATAATGTCCACTAAATTTTATAAGTGATTTTAGGTCATTACTAAATAAATACCTTATGTTTTTAATGTTTTGTTGCAAATACTACTGATAAAGTAATGATCTAAGATGTCTATACTGCTGCCCTGGGCTTGAATAATTACCTTTAATTATCGTTTAATTCAAACATGAGTATATACTTCAACAACTTACTCTCGCTGAATCTCTGATAATATATTGTTGATATATATATAAAGGTTTTTTATTTGGTCAGGGTAGATATAGACATAATTAAGATTTTGAAATGAATGTTGCTAAACTAAAAAGATTAGATTAGATTAGACCAAAAGTGTTCTCTAATCTAATCTAATGTAATCTATATGCTCCTTTGTATCTTCACAGATACTTCATTCATAAAGTGTTTCTTAAACATTCATTTCTGTGCATTTAACTATTGAGGTTAAGAAACTCACTATGTTCAAAGTTTGACTGAATCGCAATAAAAGCCTTTGAATGATGTAACTGCTGTCATCTACAATTATATGCCCAACATTATGGCCAAGTATGGCAGACATTCAACCTATAGTTACTAAAGTAAAGTATTGAATGCTTATTGAATACAGCACATCATTGTAAGATGAGTGGGGAAAAAAATCACAATTTGTGTTGTTGAACTAATACTCAACAATAAACAAAGCTGAATTTTGGTATTAAGATTCAGACCAGTTGCTCCTGTTAATTTGATTCCAGCTTCAATGTACAGAAAAGCACACAAATATCCACATAAACGAAAAAGCTCAGATGGATGTCACTGCTAAAATAGGTTTATAATGAGAGAAGCCCTGATTGCTTAGCATAACCTTAAATATTCATAATGCTACAGTCCTTTTTCACTCATCATTATTTCTCTCTGTTCTTTTGCTCTCTTATCAAGGCCTAACATGCTCCTCTCCCCTCTCTTTCTTGCCACATCAAACAACTTTTCATGACTTATTCACTGTTACAGACACCAGAACCTACACATGCAGTTAGCAGCAAGTTAGCTACCAGAACTCCCCATGAATAACACATCCAGCACATCCTTTTCAACATTTCCCAAGTCAGACAGATGATTTGCTACCAACTCGAGACCTGCCCCTTTTCACAGTAGGGTCCCACTGGTGTTCAGTAATAAAGCCAGATAAAAAATGAAGACAGTCTACTTTAAAGAAGAACATATTTCTCATTGTACCTATTAGTCCTGTCCAGCTTGTGCTTTTATCCCTAACATTAGGGATCCTGGAAACCATAATTACAGGCCTACTGTACAAAGCTTTAGCCATGACAAAATATTTTCTGAGGGGATTTGATTGCTCAAATTTATACTAAACGTTTTTTCTCTTCCTTTATTTTCTATGATGTAGTGTAGTATGCTGATTTGGACACTGGAGGGGGCTACAAGCTAAACTTTTGAGTCTGCCTGTGTCATTGGGTTCATAAGGATCACTATCCTGCATGGAAAAATATACTTTACAATGATTTACTCATTGCCACTAATGTGTTATAATATATTATATAACTGAGCAACAGAAGTGCTTCTTATTCTTGTGACTTTAACATGTTTCTGTCACTGTGCAAAAAAGGTGAAAAACTATCAGGTGTTATCAAAGATTCAAAGTAAGAGTGTCATAGTTATTTGACTTGCCAACCGCACATTCACCCTACACCCTGCATCTACCAGCAACATCTTGTCAAACACAGCACCTGTGTAAATGCTGAACATTCCTATGTTCCTATGTATGTGACATACTTGCATGTCCCATATTTAATAAAAAATCATTCATTGTTCATGTAGACCTATATGTATGGCACCAACATGTCCACACACAGTGTAGAGCTGAAGGGTAATCACATAATTTGGCAAGGATGCAGCTGTTGCAGACAGAACTTTAGTTTGAACTCCTGAGCCAAGTCTGAACTCCTATTTAGAATTTGAACTTGGTTTTCTTTTGTTGCGAAACAGTTTTCCACTTCCTAATTTGACTTAGAGTGTGATTCTGTGGGCCTATTTGCCATTTTCTGTATGTGGTTTTCTTGTAAATGCTGCATCTGTGTTTTCCAGTCAATATGTTAATTTCGTTTTACTTTCAGTTTTGTCTGTTTTGATGTGTTTTCTTAAATTAAGCTATCCATACACCATACATCAGCAGTGAAGCACTTCAGTGACCGCACACATGGTTCTAGACAGCTAGAAAGTCAACAGACAGTAAATAAAACATATCTATCAGGTTCCGTGCACAAATGAAAACACGGCCTTCTGTAGATGTCATTTTAGAATATGGATTAAATGCCTGGAGACTTGGGGATTTGTTTCACCTAAAGGTCATTCTTCGGATTCCTGTCTGTCCCAGGAGGCCAAACAGTGTAAAATAATAATGTGTCCTTGGCTCAGCAGCGTCAAACAGTTACATCATCACATATCAGTTAGGCGCTTTTGTGGAAAAGTCTTTCTAGGAAGTCTGTTTTTGTGTTTTCTAAATCTTTGCCAACTTGAGAAGCAGCTGTTTGGGTCAGCAGTCAGGAATGCAGTGTTCTGACGTCACTGTCTGAGACATCCCCTCCTGTCGGGCCAGGATTTCAAAACAAATTATAGTTTCAACGGAATATGCTTCTCTATGTGTTTCCCTAACTGTATGTTCATATTTGCTGTTACCTTGTTTGCATGTAGCGTCACTGTCTTTAACAGTGACATTTGCCTGCTTAGTTTCTGTCAGTGCACAGTGTTATAGTCGGTAGCAAACATGCAGTCAGCTGATGAGGCATTAAAAACACCTCGTAAACTCCCACGCTATAGATAACAGGATTAAAGCCCTCTTATTGTTTCGATGTTTTGTTCATATAGTTCATGATTTTTCAAACATATTTGGTCGCTAACGACGAAAAAATAGACATGGTAACAAAATATATTCAATTACAATACAATTTTCAGCATATAACAACAATGTAGTGCCGAAACTAATTGGCCACAAGAAACTACAATTACAGTTGAAATAAATATTAAGTACGTTTTATGGCGATCCCTTCCTCGAAAATCTTGACAACACGGTATTTTAAATTCTGACTATTTTCCCCATTTGTTTGCCACTTTTTGAGATCGAACATATGCACGTCGCGGTGTTTCCGAAGGTACCCTAATGCAACGTGGGTGACAGGCAGAAAACCGGAGCGGAGCGGTATGAGCCAGCTAGTCAAGTAGTCAACGGAAGCTCCAACACTAGACCAACGATTGAAATTATACCTTCAAAATAAAACGGTTGTAGCTCACTCTGGAGCATTTAGACAGCGCGACCACACCACTAGCACATTTTAAGTAGTGTGTAGTTAATTGAAGTCTTATAACCAAAAATTCTCATTTTAAATTTTTTTTTCATTCATGACTTGTGAATTCTATCCCCAAGCAGCATCACATCTCGACACTATTGCCTTAATGTGTTAAGGTTGTCAGTGGGGGGGGTCTTCTT